>WYDI02014135.1:0-20125 GCA_009867235.2 Psittacus erithacus | reverse complement strand
TCTGCTTCCTCCCGGCTTCCCCTCCTCCCTGGCAGAGCATGAGGCTCAGAAAGTCCTTGGTCAGACTAAACATTACTAAAAACATCGGTGTTATCAGCACTGTTCCAAGGCTGAAAGTCAAAACCACAGCGCTGCACCAGCTACTGAGAGGGAGAAAAAATGACTGCTACTGCTGAACCCAGGACACCATTATACACTGTTCTTATGTTTGATGTCCTATTCCCTTGAGCCTTGGCTTTTGTCATACCCCCCCAGTTTTGTATTGCATTTTTGTATTGAATCAGTCCGGATTCAAAGCTGTTTTCTTGCTTTGATGAAGACTTTCACTATCAGAAGCCTCTTTGGCTTTCCCAAGCCTACTGAAATCCCTGTAATCTACAATTTACAACTTATGTGACCTATTTCTGGCTTCATAACTGCAAATTAAAAATGCTGCATATTAAAAATGCAATCCAACTGTTTTTTGACTTGCTTCTTAAAGTTCAAATTGCACTGTAGAGCATAGATATATTTTGCCAGCAAAGGTCCTGTGTGCGATGGTTGTATTCCAAGTTCAGTTCAAAACAACACCTGAACATGGTCCTTTTATGCAAAGAAAATGTGTTCATGGTCTGGAAGAGAGTTTTGTGGTACCCTGGCCAGGTCCCTGAACCTGACACTTTGAGAACCAGGAAGCAGTGCACACCTTTCCAATCCTATCCATTCTATGATTTTATAAAGCTTATGTGCTCCACAGACACACTAACCAGCTCTTTGTGGTGCAAGGTTCTCAGGTCAGGGGTTTTGCTAATCAGTATATTGACTATATAAGTATATAAGCATTAGGATTCCTGAGATATAAGATTTCTCAGAAAAGAAATTTTGTCAAAGGGCAGTATTTTTATCTTGAAAACACATCCTGAATTTGTAAGAATTTGTAATCGAAGTAGAGGGCAAAGTGGTAGTCAGGTTGAAGTTTAAAAAATGCACTGACTACCATGCAGCAGTGTTATATGCTAGGTAAGTGAAATTTGGAACTATCGCTTTTTCCAGATATTGCCTCCTCTGGCTGTCATTACTTGATTTTTATTTTTTTCTTTTCTTTTTTGCCTTGTAATCATTTGAATCCGCTGGTGACTGTGCTTCAGTCACCCGTAAGCACATCTCTGCGTCATAGTGAGGACTGAGTTTCTGATTGATTCCTAGAACTACATTAGGAGAGACATTTCAGTACAGCAACTTGAACAACCAAATATTTAAATCTTAAGAGATAATGCACTGTGATAAGTTTTGGTAAGCTATGGTTAGGATTTAGTTGAATAGATTTCTGACCCATGCAAAAAAAAATCCCTAAAATGAATAACCAAATGAAATTCCTTCTAGCAAAATGAAATTTGTTGCATTTTTAAAAGTTCAGTTCTTGCTCCAGCTCTCCTTTAGTCTGATTTGTTAAAATATAAATATATGCCAGAAAACTACAAACTTAAAAAGCCTTGTAAATACTGTATTTAATGTAATACTACTATTGCTAATTCTATCCTGCTATGATACTGCTAGAAACACTTTTTCCTCCTTTGTAAAGAGAAACTATCAGGAGACTTATTCTCCTTTAACCCCCGCACAAAGCTCAAGGAATGTCAGTACTCTAAATTTGTCTTTGGAATGGCTACATTTTTTCCTTATTTAATCTTGTGCTAAAAAAGATAAATATATGTTACCGGGATTTGGTACATAGTTCATTATCTGTGCCTCACTAGCACTCTGGAAGTGAAACGATTGGGTGCACAGAGCTATGTGCCCCAGTCATTAATTTGAACTCTTATACTTTGCATTTCCAAGAAGTCATTCTCAGTTTGCTAGCCATTTAGTATAGCTATAAGTTAAATGGTAACACGTTAGGTAATAGTGGCAGGTGTCTGTACAATTGACAAGAACAGTGGTGAAACCTGCAAACTTGCCAAATCAGGTTGCTGCTTCTGCAGAGTTTTGGCAAACCCTTCCAGAAAGTGGAAGGTAGTTACTTTCTCCACATTTCACAAGGGCACTGAAACTTTCCAGCCCATTGCAGTAATTACATCTTTGATGCATGTATATGCTCATTCTAAGTTTTTCGTAGAGCAGAAGAAAGACAGAATTCAGTCTCAGAGTATTAAAGATCTGAAACAATCTTCAGAGTCCAGCACTCTTTTAAAGCGAATCCCATTTTATAGACTGGTGGGTGGCAATTCTGTGTTGGTTTGTGTTTGAAACCTCCCTGTAGCATCCACGCATTTATTCAGGGTTAGTTTACACCCAGTTGCTTTTATGCCAGCATTTTACACAGCCAGCTGTGTTCTATTTTGGCTGTTATTTTCTGACACACACAGATGAAATATTCAATGACAACTGGGTAATCTAACAGAACAATGACCACTGAATTGTGTTTTCATATCAATAAGGGTGCATTTGCAATTTCCTCTTCAGATTCCTTTTTAGCAGTGTAAACAAGGATCAAATAAAATAAAACAATCCTAATGTAGAACTCTACTAAAACAAGTGGAGCTACCCTGTGGGTGGGGAAGGAAAAGGAGAAGAGTCCATTATTTGAACAGCAGGGAAGTACATAATGGGATAGAAACTATGATAGTTTTAGGGAGATATTAAAACAGTATCTTTGTGGTACTGCGTGATAAGGCTCTAATCACTAAATTAAGTGACACTAATTATAAATACTTAGTCATTATCATAGCTCCAGAAGCTTTCTTTGAGACCGGAGAAATAGAAATATTTTTAGGATAAAAACAGCATCAAAAAAAGAGATCAATCTATAAAACAAGTTGAGTTGGCCAAATACTCAAAATAAAAAGTAATTTTTAACAAAAAAAAAAATGAAAAAAAGATTTTGCCCTTAGGTGGTAATGACAATTTTATTGTAATGTGGTAATCAATCAGTCAAATCTGGAAGGGCTCATTTTCTTGATACATAATTTCAATTTGCTGAGGGTGTCCCAAATTCTACTGCAGTTCTATTAATGGAATTTTAACAAGGTGTGTTATACCAGATATGAACAGTATAATACTTGGAAATAGTCCTGCATATGGTTAATTTACTATTCACCATGGACTTTGTGCCAGGAGTAATTCTTTCTGGTTGAGTAGGCAACTGTAGCAGCAATCTGACTATCTTTATGGTTAGAAAAGATTTTAAAGTCCTCCTAACAAATTGACATCCTTCCAGTGTCACTCCCAACAGCAGTTCAGATAGTGTTCCTACCTTAGAGCTGCTGTCTCTGATAAAAAGAATGAAAAAGATTACTTCCTTTTTTGAAGCACCTCTGGGTATTTAGCTGCATATACATCAAGTCAGATGTATGAACTGATATATTGAAGCGTAAGTTTAGTGAAGTTTGTGAACAGTCAATTCCTGATAGATTCTTAAACTTTAGATATTTGTGAAACTGTCCATGTTTTAAAGAAGTTCTCCATAAACACAATATTTAACAAGCATCTCTCAGTTTCTAGAACCATTCAAGAAGCCAAGTTTTCAGAGCGTAAGTAGCAGTGGTACCTTCCAAGCGCTGGAAAACAAAAATAAAAGAATTCTGACAAAAATTTAAACTAACATTCTGTAACAATTCAAGATTAACTACCTGTTAGAAACTGTACTGTTCATATTCCTGGCTTGCTACTGCAGTTAAACATTTATCATCCAGCATTTCTAAACTGGTAATTTCAGCTCCTTGCTCTACCATAGTACGTACAGTTTCTAACTTTGAATATGGTAATTGTAGCAACATTACAAACAAATGGTGTGTTCTATGATCAGACAGGCATTATTCTGGGTAATCAAAGAGTAACACAAAAAGACAATCAGTTGTGAAAAAACCAGCTGCAGTCATAGCCCTGCTGTGACCTAATTGGCTACCATCATGGAAATAGAAATTGCAGAGCACCACTGAGTCGTGGCCATCTTGAACACCATCAAGCAGAAAGGGCAGTCTTTACTCTGAACATGAACAGTAGTGACAACTTTTACAATGTGAAAAGAATAGTTCATCACATGTCATATTCAGGTATGCTTCGATAGAACACAAGTATGGATTTTAAATGATAACTGCTGTCCCCCTATGCCAGACTTCCTATCGCTTCTAATAACTGTTTTGTGACTTTGACTTTTTAAAAATAACATCTTTGAAATGGATTTTTGAGGCTGTAATAAAAAAAAATAACACCAGGTTGGCAGGACTAAGGTTAAATAGGTAGCATAATACTCAAATTGAAATAACATAAAATATCACATTCTCGAATTTAAAGGTTTGGATAACTTAGAAGGACATTTTAAGTTCACAGCATACTTTTGCCTATTGCTACTGTCTTTGCTTATAACTTGGAGACACTAGAAAAATCTACAGTCAATGTAAAACAAAAGGAACCAGAACAGTCTGTCTGGAGCTCAGAGCAAGGTTTGTGTTCTAAAAGCCTGGCTAATCAGCTGAATATTCCTTTGTTCTCCACAGAGGTGGTGAGGACCTAAGATGCTTCATCAAGGTGCCTTGGAGCACCTGTGACACCATACAGCTCTCCAGGACATCTGCATGGCAGCTGTGGGACAAGATTTAAGAATATTCATGCCCTGCAGGGTAGGTGACTGGAGACCAAATGGCATAACTGACATTTTTTTTTGCAGAGGTCTAACAAATGCATCTAACACCCCTTGATGTGCTCCAGGTTGCCCGAAACATCCATGTGGGGTTGGCACATATGACACCTACAAGGGACGTGTAGACCAGTGTGCCTCTAAACCAGAAACTGGAGTCAGGGTACCCTATAGCATCTAAAATATTGCTGACTGCTTAGGTTGATCAAAGACCATACTGTAATACTTATTCATAGAAATATAACAGCAGACATGTAATTTATAATGAATAATTAACATGCATAGTTTAGTCGTATTATTCTTGCAGAATGTCTATGAGCAGATTAGGCTTTATTTGAATCTATCCATTATTTAAAATTATTAACATTTATTTTTCTTGCTGCAGCTTTTATACTCTATGATTGGCTGCACTTGATTCTCTAAACATGAATATTTGCTGTTCCAGTTCTACTGTTTGTTGAGGAGAAATGGCACAGGACAGAAATATATATATCTCATGTTTAAGTACAGTCATATACCTTAATGCCACTGGCACTTCTCACTGCTTTTCCTGATAACAGTGCACTATTTAGGTGAAACAGAGTTTCTAAATTCTGTAATTGGGAGACTGAAAGATTTCTTTGATAGGTTGTTTATTGGTTTTAAGGGTAAATAATTTGCTTTACTCTTGCAACTCCCACAACCAGTTGTATCTTATCAACTGCTGAGGGCAGGTGAATATTTAGCTAAGCAATAAAACATTAGCGACCTCTCCAGATAATTGTCTCTTTTCATCTGGAAGGTTGCCTTGAGATGACCACCCTGTAGAATCCTCTGCAATCTGGCGATGCTTTATGGCATACTAAGAGCCACAGGGAACCAGCTGCATTTCAAGAAAACATTTGAGTCACACACAGAAAGGGAGCTGAATATGAACAGCCATGTTTAATGTTCCAAGATGTAGAAAGATTGATTGCCCTGAAGTTGCAATTTCAGTGGGAAGAAATTAATCCACTTGCTAAACATAGTAAACAGACTGAAATATATCTGCCCCCAAACCTCTTTGTTTTACCTAATGGCTCAATAAAAAACATAGAACTCAAGAAATTAACAAAAACTTCCAAAAAGAATGTTGTTGTTTTATGTTTGTGACCTATCTGGGCATTTCAGAAAATTTCAGAAGCTTTTGCTATTTGCTGATATCACTGTGGGTCATGAGAAGCAAGTTAAGAATATGCCTGATTAAACTGAGTCTTCTGTCCAAATAAATCATGGAGACCTGCAGGCTTTTTAGTGGTGGAGTACTGGCACTATTATGGAGAAATATAGCTTGCTTCTCAGCTGTAGAAGGAATGATACTCTTTCCTAGAACTGATTTCTTAATGATAATTATGTTACTGATAAGACCAGTTGCACTTGGTTGGAAGGGAATTGGTTGGACCTTGGCTAGAAACACTACAGATTACTACATGACTACCACTGTAGAGGCTTAATTGCGTGCTTATGAAGCTGAATACAAAAAAGGAGAGATGACAAGCCTCACTATGGATTTGATCAGGAGAATAACCCGACATGACACATGGCATATTGGGTTTTCTTCCCATATTAGTATGTTAAGACAGTAAATGTGCTGAATTGCAGTGTTTACTGGCTTAATCATTTTTTAAAATTAATTGCTGTTCAATCAACATGCCAGTGAGCAGCGATGCAGGACATCAAGTGCTGATTCTCAAACTGGGATTCAGTGCTTGGTCTTCCCATTTAAACTAGCAGCAAAGCTAGTTCATAAGGTCACAGGACCCACAACTGAGCAGTTTAAAGGACAGGACAACTGTGATGGGAGAGCTACCTGAATCATACAAACTGTCATCTGCTGTGTTAAAAGGGTAACATGGCTGCCTTTGAAGAGTGTTGCCTGAAATGTCATACACTAGATGTCTGCTTCCCTCAAGGGATATGGCTGAAGAACAGATCTTCCTCAGTCAGCAAAATGCAACTTATTATAAAACCAGGATTGCAATGCTTAGAAAGACAAAAAACCATTAAGCACTTGCAGAACATGGATATATATTTAAAGCTTTTGCAGAATAATGCTGCTCATGCAAAATGGCTTAACTTTTTTCAGTGTGAGACTGCCAAACAACAAGAATTAACAGCAAGAAAGCTAAACGCATGACAGGTCATAAGAAGGGAAACCAAAATGAGCATCATGGGGATAGCAGTAAAACACATGAATATCAAAATTTGTACAGGAAAGCACAAGTAACAAGCTATCATGGAGAACAGAACTGCCCAAGGACAGAACTTTTCAGATGCAGAGCGGATTAGGAGTAATTAAAATGTTATTTTAATCTCAAATGAATGTTCTAAACCAGATTATTTAGCGCTTGTTTTATACAATTTCTAAAAGTGGGAAACTTTATGGAATGGAATCAGAAAAGATTACCAGGAGGAATCATCACAAAATTAAACAATGACAAATGAAATTATATCTTTAGACAAACAACTTCAAATAATCCAAGAAGACAATATGTTGGGCAGACCACTGGGATTTGGAAGGATGCAGAGAGTTTTCCCTTGATTTGCCAGGGCTTGGGAATAAGCAGCAGATATGGAAAACCCTTTCCTTCATAAAATGGAATGGAAGACAGTTTTCAGGACTTGTCTGACCTGTGAAGCTGCAAGCCCTATAGGGTGGCTGGAAAGCAGAGAGGCTTTGAGGAAAAAAGCCTTGAGAAAAACAGTGAGTAGCTTCTGCTGTTTTAATCACCTCTTTCAGTTACCAGCTACAAACTTGCCAAAACAGACTTACTAGAAGAGCAACAAGTGGACGCTTCCTATTGCTTGTATTGTGGGTGACTTTGATTTCAAAAGCTTATCATATTATACCTTTTTTCATTTATTTTTAAGGTGTTGGTCGCTGTCCCACCAGTAAGGCAATAGAGATTAAATTTTTAGTGTATTTCATTCTCTCCTGTGGTCCCATGACAATAAGAATGAGATCTTTTTTTCCCCTTTGAACTTAAAAGCTTTATATATCCTGCAACTCATTGTCCAATAGTGGCAGCAGGAAAACAGAGGAAAAAAAGGTTGTAATATTCTATATATTGTAACTTTCTGTTCCCTTCTCTCACCAGCCCACTCAATCAGTTTAGAAATACTGGTATTCATTTTAGCTTTGTTCAGCATACGCGTTTTCACTATAGCCTGGGACCAGAGACTATTATAAAAATGCTTTGCGCTCTATTACTAACATCACACTTTCAGACTTCATCCCTGGCCTCTGAAGGGACAAATCTAGTGGCATAATGCAATGGAGGTGACTAAATTTTGGCTTGGAATATTTGTCTGAAACTACTTTGCAAACGAAATGAGCATCACTCTGACGAGTCTAGCCTTGTACTAAAATATAACTTCATCTCCTCAGCAGTGATGGTAAGCTGGGAGCACAGATTTGTAAAAATGGATTTTTTTGGAGCCGAAAAATATTCCCAATTACCATATTTATCACCTGTTAGACTAATCATGCTAAAATTAATGTGGCAGCAAAGATTCAAGCTCTTATTAGATCAAATGAAATTTATCTGTTCAGTTTGGAGAAGAATGCACACTTTTTTTCTTAAAAACATAAAGTGAAGGTAAATCACTTTCTTTTTTTTTTTTCTTAAGGCAAACCTAAATGGAGTAAGGGAACTACAGCTGAGCCAAAATTCTCAGATGAACGTCACATGTCTCTGATCTACCAAAGGAAATAAAAAGTTAGTATTTTCAAATATTTTGGGGTTGTTCATATCAATTAAATAAAATTTAAATGTTTACTTTTGAAAATGACAACAATATTAAATTAAATATTTTTTGTACTATACTATTTTCTCATTTTAAAATGACTGGTGTAAAAAATTATATCAATTTAAAAAAAAACAAACAAAAAATATTTAATAACTCAGAAACAAAAATAAACTAAAATATTGCACACATAACCAAAACGAATTTGGTATTTCATTTGAAAAAACAAAAATATTCAGCTTTGGCAGAAAGAAAATTTCTTTCTCCCACTGATAGGAGTCATATACATAGGTAGCAAGTACATTTTATTTCCTAATAACAGGAAATAAATAGGAAATGCAAGCTTGCATTTAAGAATAACATTAAAATGTGTAATTTCTTGGTTTACATTCAAAATTGGTCTGGGCTTTTTATATCATTGCACATTGAAATAACACATTTTAAGATTCAGTTCCTTGCACCATACTTTGAAACACAGGAACCGTTATACTGGGACATACCTGGGGGCACAAAGGGAGCACTCTAATACTCCATCTTTGATTAGCACCAGAGGTTATAGGAGCGCTTTCTATTTGTGTATGTAAATAGTTAATAAAATGCCAGTAGATGGCACTCAAGAATGCATAGCATTGATCTTACCTAAGAAGTAGCAGCCTTGTCATACTCTGCAAATGGCTTCCTCTGCCTTCTCTACACATGAGATCTCAACACCAGAGGCTTGAAAGGAACCTGAAAGAAACACAGCACTTTGGATTTCACTTTTTTGCCCATCCTCCTCTGTTAAGCACACAGGTCTGGATTTTCTATGTTTAATAAAAATAATTACAAATAGCTGCTGAATGCAGTAAGAATAAATTGGAAACCTATAGGGAATCTTTCTGATTCTTTTTTGGCTCTATGTAACACTGGGCATGAGTTGTCTAATGCAACTTCTTGCATTTTGTTCCAATACAGTATGTTCTTATGCTATTTTTCTCAAGATAGGATTTATTCTTTTAAAATAGGCCTCATAGCATTCCCTTTTAACCTGATATACCTACCTAATATATCTGTCTTCTTTCTTTGGGTAATTGGTATCACAGCCTATGCAGTTCTGAACGTTAGTGCAATGTAAACTCTCATAACCACTATTGATAAGACATTATTATGTTCCATAATAGTGAAATATTAGCTAAAACTGTGAGTTGTGTTCTCCATGAAGTGTGCTTCTAAGAAACACTAAAATGCATTTATTCGTTCAAGTGTTTGCCTCTTTGCAGGAGTGTAGTTTGTATATGCATACATGTATGTATATATGATCCATAGTTTTACTTGTTTGTCCACATCAGACTGGATTGCCACAGAAGAGATTCCTGTCACAAAATAGTTACCCAATATTGAATTCAAACACCTTGCTGAAGGGATAACAGCCTTTCCTCTGATCACGAAAGAGGTTACTTTCTCTGAACTTGCACAACTCTGTCCTCAAGAAATCATAATTTTACACCCTCAGAAATCATATTTCTCGCGAAGGTCATACTGAGAAGATTTTCTGCAAGAGGGTATATAAAACCTGAACGGATTGACAGTAAAGGTCTTCAGTTTATCACTTTCCCCTACCTTCTCTCTGACATAATCTGTTCAATTTAACATCACATGCAATTGTAAACATCCGAAGCAGCAAAAATCAGTGCAGGCAGGAGAGAATTTTGAGGTGCTCTGAAAATAACAATGCTCTATGTCCACTGCCTGTAAAACGAGCTAAAATGAGCATCTTTCGCCTCTTTTCTCTGGATATTCAGTGTTGGCAAGAGTAGAAAACATCTTTAAGATCAGAGTCCAACCATTATGTCCTGGATTTTATTCCTATCACTAATTCCCAGTGGCTACCAAGATTCCCAGGTTTGGCTCGTGTGCTGTGGGACATGATTGTGGCAAAGACAGACCCTCCTTCCTACAAAAAATTGCCTACTGTACTGGAATATATACCTTTCTTACATACCATTTTCTTCCAAATCTAGCACAGAAGAAAGGAAAAGCAAGTTTCTGCGTGAGAACACAGACAGCAGCTCTTGGTGAATGGTTCTGCATATCAGTTTCTTTGCAGCAAGCCTTGCTGGGTGGAGCAGAGGAAATATGGTAAAGGCCTCCCAGCACTTCGATAAAAGCAGGTTTTTGTGCTCATATGAGCTGAAAGAAGATGCAAGATCTTGTCAGAGATTTTTATAGAACAATGCAAGTTCATGCTGCCTTCTGTGCATCTTTTTTTCTCCATTACAGTGTGTTAAGATTACTGAAAGAGGATAATATTTGCCATATTCTGATTTCCTCTCTGGCTTTTTTGGTAGCTTTCCTGGCCCTGGGCACCTCTATCCTGTCTGTTATCAGTGATGCACTAATGTTTGGAGTCTCCATACCAACAGCAGATTACGAGCCTGGCCTCATCCTGGCCCAGCTTTTCTTGCTCCTCACAGAACTAAACAGACTGACATAAAACATGGGTCTTGAGTTGAAACCATGTTCTTCTTGCCAGCTGGACACATTTTTGGAAAGAGCACAGTCACTTGGAAGATCAAATACTGTAACTTCAGCCATATCAAGTACATTATTTTAATTAAAAAAAGGTGAAGGCTCGAAAATAGAACATTGCAATATAATATAAACCAGTATCAGGGTGCTATTTAATGCTAAAAACTGGGGAAAAGTGTCAAACCTAAACTGAGCTGCCTGCAGAAGAAAACCGAAAGAAGCACAAAATTCAATTTTGAACTTTACTAAAGCAGATCTAAAAACCTTGCATCTAATAGTCAGATTTTGCTTCTACAATAAAATATAATTTTCACAAATGGTTTCTCTGGTATGATTTATATTATTTGTTAGAGGAAAAGCTTTTTACTGCACCAGTCATCACTATTTTTTGCTTTTTTACACAAAATAAAAAACACATGGGCTAGTATTAAGACTATGCCATTACCTAAACATGAAGTGACTCTGAAGAAATGCAACTAGTGTGAAACCAGTGGAAAAATTGATAGAATGAGTGCACACAAGAGGACTGAAAGAGATCATCAAGATTTTTCTTACACCTGCAAAATTTTCAAATTAAGTTTTTCAGAAAGAAGATGCAGATGACAAGGGAGTCTATAGATCTTATTGCATTGGGCCTACTTAACACATAGCACTCAGCACCCTACTCTTAATGGAATAAACACTACAAGTACAACTTGCAAAACTACCTAAATAACTTGGAAACTTCAGTTTCATTAGAAATCAGATATTTTCCCTGAAATGTATGGTTTTCTTAGCCTGAAGAGCAATCACATTAAAGGGGAAAGTTTTTCAAAAGCAGAAAATAATTAAAGCCAATTGAAAAGTAAATCTAGAAAAAGTTTTTCTAAAGAAAGGTGCACCATGTATTAACTTACACAGGTTCCATTAACTCCTAGCTGCTGTCATTCAAAAATCATCCTCACTTCTGCTGTTGGCATGTATCCAATTCTCACCCAGCAAACTGGCTGATTCATAGCATTAATTTTCTACTCAGCTGAGAGGTAGTGACTCCAGCTGTCTGCCCCAGTTTTCTGTACTGGTCAACGCTTTCATAGCAAATCAAGACTAAAACTGGAGAGAATAAAAAGACTAAACAATTTAAACTGCTTGATATTGATGTCAGATATAGTCCCAGCCTAAGACTCACCAGGGAACAATCACAAAGCTGCTGAACATAAACCTCACCAAAGAACAAGAATTATATATTAAAAAAAATTATTTGATTATATTTTAAAGTGTCCCTAGGTGTAATACAAGCTTTTTTTTTTTATTTTTTATTTTTTATGTTCAAACAGCATAATTACAAGAGAATGCAGCCATAATATGTCGTGTGTCAGTCAGTAATTCAGAAAAAGAAAGCTTGTAAAAATTAATAATCAGAAAATAATAAGTAGAGGCATTATTAAAACAAGAAGGAACACCATATGCTTGCATAACAAGGAAAGTATATCAAGCTGTTTCAGCAGCTTACACTTTTATGAGCCCCTTAGCCTCAAAGCATCAGTGGAAGCAATGACTGGCCTCTGAGCATCAATGAAGGTAGCACTGTTACTCCCCAAGCTCTGATTCATTATGGTCTGTTTCTAGCATATTTTACAGTGTGTTCTAAACCATTGCAGGCAAGGAATAAAATAATTGACAACAGCTCAGCTTCTTGCCAATACAAGATTTCATATACCCCAAGATTTGCCATGATGCATATTCATTATGATTGCTAATCCCTCCTCCAGAAGCCATGATTCAAGACATGAAAATAAAACACAGTAAACTCATAGAGAGACAGAAAGGCAATGTCTTCTTCTGTTGTTTTGTTGTTGTTGTTGCTTTGTTGGGGTTTTTGAGTTTTTTTTTGCGACTTACTCTATACAGGTGGAATCTGATTCCATAATACTTAAAATTTCAATTTTTCTCCATACTTACGACCTCAAAGAAATATTCCAAACATGCAGCTACAACTTAGTGCATTATTTTTCCTTATACTAATCACACTGCAGATGCTGCCAGGCTGTTCAGGGCTTTGTGTTTAGGACTGTGTTCAGTTTTCAATTAGGGGTATGAAGGTTCATGGAATACTCGTTTGCCTGTTTCTTACAGGAAGGATTCCATGGCTGCAAGGTCAAATGTGATTACTGAAAGTTGCCATGGTAACTATATACTGATTCATTAAATATCAGAGTTTGTTCTGAAGCCTGTCCAAAGCAGGATATTGTCCTACCATAATCATCTGTCTCTGCTCTTAGCCTTCAGTGCTTTGTGCCACAGCTAACTGTTTCCAAATGCAAAAAAGAACTAAGGCACAGTAAAGACTCTGTTGTGCAAGATAAAAAAGGAAAAAAGGAGGGGAAAGAAGCTCAGGGAAAGAAGAAAAAAACCTAAATAAGGCTAAATAAGGCTGGAGGGTGCACAGTACGCACATCATGGGAGAAGAAAAAGAAAGTGGGGAAAAAGCTGTCCTGATGTTGACTACGACAACAATAAATTCACTTTAGAATGGCTTGAACATAAATGCGCTCCTTCCTGGTCTGAACCCAGTGCTGCTATGACATGGTGATTCGGTAATCCCAATAGCTAGTTGTGGAAAACATGAGACAAACACATGTTTCTTTCAAGTTGCTGGTACCAGAAATCCTTTTGAAGAAAAGCTACCACCTAGAGAGGTAAGTGTATAGAGTCCATGAACGCTATATGATCATTCCGACCTCTTTATGCAGAAGAACTGTGGAGTAAACATTGCTTGTAGTCATAGAAGCACCCTGCTAATATGCACACTTCCATAGTACGTTTCCAAATTTCTGTTTGCCTTCTTAGCTAAATATGGGGAAAAATCAACACAATGTAAAAGCAGATTTTGGTTTCTGATTTCATATGGGCTGAGATACACAGGGTTCAATATGTAAGATATTAATTAATTTATGTTTGTTATTTACATTAGTACATCTTTTATTGGAACTAAATCTATTTCCATCCATGTTATAAGAAACGTAGATATCACAATCATTGGCTCTATCAGTTTTCTTCAACTATAAGTCAGGTTGTTTCTCTGATAATGGCAACAATGAGGTAATTGGACCAAGGAAATAAAATAACAAATAAAGTATAGCACTGAGACTATGGTCTTTCTGCAATCCTTTTCTATTCCTTAAGGCAGAGGAAGGTCCTGCGTCTCCATTCTCTTGATCACCAGCTGTACTTCCGCTTCAAATTCACATTCACCTTGATAGGTAAAGGCAACCCTTCCATGAGGTCTTGTGTTATTCATTCAACATAAACCAGTGTCTATAACATCAAAATCATGTGGTATATAGAAAAAGATGAACATTACAGCATTTTTTCTGCTTTTTTTTTCTGATAAGCTCTCAATTCAGTCTTTCATTCTGGAGGTCACTATATATCAGACCACACAACCAAGCAAAGCCTACCACCCCCTCTGAACTTCAGTGAATTGCAAAAGCATCTTCTTTTTTTCATGGAATAAGAAAATGACCTTCAGGAGGCTGCACCCAAACCAGACTTCATGTTCTCTCTCCAGCAGACACATCACCTAAACAAACCTGATCCTCCAATCAGTCAGTACAGTCTGCAGACTCCTGCTCATCAGCAGAGCAGGAGAATTCAGTTTTAACAAACATTATGACAAATTTACCCATGCCCTGACAGTAACAGGTATATATATATCCCCATTCTTACTTCAGTGCAGAGCTTATAAAACTGACATAAAAATTGAGCGTTGCAAATCCTTGACAAATGCTGAACACTGTAATTTTCTGAACCCCATATAAAATCAGTAGGTTGCAAAAAACAGTTGAAATATAAAATACTAACATTCTGTTATTTAATCATCTTTGCTTCAAAAATGATCCTGGCTTTCTGCTAGTGATAGTCAACAATTTTGTGATTTATCTTTTCTTCAAAGGTGTACAGTAACAGATACAAGCAAAATTTTCATAAATTTTATGTTTTATCTTCAAAAGCCTGTGTCAACATCTGTATGATCAGTGTAACATAGTGTCATGTCACAGAAAAGACTTATGACCAACTGATACAGCTACATTTTAATGCTATCTACTTCTTCATAAGCCTTTTCATTAAGTGCATGCTTTTGTTTTTTTCTCTTCTACTGTCATTAGGTTTGCTGGGTCACCTTTTTTCTCTGAAGACTAGTCTGTTCTATTTTATCCACTACTTAAGGGAAATCAGATCAAAAGCATTTATCTGTGAAATTTCCCTATGAATTATCTATACAGAAATATAGAGTGAAAATAATCATGTATCTTGCCAACAGACCGTTTGTTTAGTTTTCTGGCAGAGAACATGGGAAAGCCAAATACCAGTGTTTATGCTTATGGCTCATCTCAGTCAAATAAAATTCAAGATTACAGCCAAACATACCTCTTTACACTGTTTTATCAGCTCTCAGAGCTAAGTAGGATCAGTTTTGGTCTGTAAGTGCGAAATATTAAGAATATTTGGAAAAGAGTTACTGGAAATGGGATTCCTTGACAAAAACAAGACACTAGATCTACTGATTTTTAACTCATTTTTTATGTGATTTTGATTCTTAGAGATCCAACACTGCTTGGTTTAAGCCTCTATTTTGTGACTACATTTAAGTACAGGCAACTGGACATTTGCCCTGTATGCTCTGCCCTGTGGAGCAATGAGGAGGTATCCTGCTTCTTCATGGTGAAGGAGCTGGACTAGCTGAGGGAGGTCTGCCTGGCTCTGTACAACTCCCACTTACCTGAGCTGGTGAAGACTCTGAATGTGAACATTACTTGATGGGCAGAAGGAGATTGTGTGAGCTTTTGTCCTTCCATGAGAGCAAGCATATGAGAACCTGTGTTTGTTTTACTTGCCCTCTGTCTTATTCACATCTCAGTGACTTGACCTTTTCAAGCACAAAGAGGAACATGAAGCCAGAACTTCTCTGACTTACTGATGCTGCCACTGAGATGCTTTCCCCTCAGATTTCCTATGACACCAGGTCTTCACAGCTGAAAGTGTGCAGGGACTGGATGAAGTATCCATGATGGACTTCACCAAAAGCCATCCACTGAACTTCTCTGATTAAGGTATATGAGACTGAGTTTCCAGGAGGCACTGGATGAGATGATAGCTTGTGAAGGGTTTCAGGCTGACAGAGCTCAGACCATGTCTCCCACAGCTCCCCCAGCCACTGGAAAAATGGAGCATATCTTCCTATCCTAAAAGTGTTGTCCCTGTTAGTGTCTTGTACGGGTTAGGGTACTCCAGGTGCGTTTGTGGAGCAGTGCTGATTTGACATACACACATCAGTAATGCCACACTGACAGCACAAGTGCTTTCCACAGGCCTCAGTGAGCTCCTATGAGACCAGCCAGCAACTGAGAGAGTGATTTCAGGATCACAGCCACACCTGCATGTCCCTCTCAGGCAGCTAATTGCCACAACTACATTTTTTCGTGAATTAAGCTCTTTGCTGTGCTTGGATGGCTTATCTGTTCTGGTAAAATTCCTTCTCCATTCGAATTAAGACTTTTAAAATTTCTGCAGTTCATCTTAGGAGAAATACTGGAGAACTGCAGAACTGCATTTGTGCAGGGATGAGTGAATACAAAATCTTCTGAGAAAGCCTGAGCGTACACCTTTCTTAATGGTGAAGAGGGCAGAGGGGAAAGATCAGTGATGCAAATGTGAATGCCAGCCTATGTTAGTGTGAACCAACAGCTTATAGTTATTTAGAAACTTGCAAGAAAATGCTGAAGAGGAAAACAACACATAAGCTTACTCATGTCTCTGTTTGCAAGGATAGATTGTATTCACTTTTTCACATGTTGATAAATACTGGCCATTTTCTAGGCCTGATCCTGCCATCCTTCTGCCAGCTAGTTTTCATGTGTTCTCACTAGAAGAAGTCTTTCAATAGCACAGGGGAAAAAGAGGGAATTTGCATTCAAAAGTTAAGGAACCATCTTTGAAAACCCAACTGTATGTTTCAGCATCCAGCACTGCTGAGGATCAAGAGCTGAAACTCAGTGGTCATCTTATGCAGGAACTGAGTGGCATGGCAAGAAACGAGATTATCACCCTTTCCTGAAAAATGTGCTCTAACACATCAGAGAAGAAGCAGAGCTACAATTAAGTCTTGATTAACAATAAGTTGCATTTCTGAAGTGTCCATATTTTTTTTAACAACTTCATCTGTAATATTGATCACAAGGCTGAGTTTAGTTCAGCTCTCCCCACTGTCATTCATCACTTTTGTCTTGTATCTTAAACATGCTGGTGTACGAAAGAGCCTATAATTTTATTACTATTCACAATCACTGTTGCCGAAAGGATCAAAGAACATATATATGTAAGAAAGCATGGAAATGAGGTTTAGGGGTTCCAGTCACTGATTGCAGGGTGACAGCATTCAGGGTTATGTGTGAGAATCATTTCAACATCATTTTAAATGTGGTTTAATAGAATACTGACACAGCAATTGGCATAGATTAAGAAGGGGTCAAAGGACCTTCAGAAAGACTTTTGTCTCACTAGCCCTAATTCGAGGATGCAATGGAAAAAAACCCTATTCTGTTCTGGTTGCTTATACAGCTATGTAACATTTAGGAATGACAGATGATGAGTGATGAATGACAGCTGCAAGTATCAAGAGGCCATTTTAATCACCATATTTCTTGATCTGTATTTCTAAAAATATATTCCTGGATTTACCTTCAAACAAATTATAAAAAAGCAGACCAGTAATCATGTAAACAAAGATCAAAATTGTTGTAGGGCTGTCCTCACAACATCTGAAAATATACTTTCCTGATTTGGGGCCAGATATCTTCCTAAGTACTGTGATTACTGTTCATTACCTCACAATGAACCGGCACCAGTACATTCAAAACAAACATTTTAGACATGAAAGTGTTATTTCTATACTTGTACAGCATCCTCAGGAAAAAATATTTTCCACTGTGGTCAGTTTGACAGCAGCAAGATGAAATGATGAGATAGAATTAGTATCTGCTACAGACCATTCAAACAAAAGGAGAACCTATAAATTCATTCTTAGAGGATCAAATGTTTGAGCATGTTCAAAATTTCTGCCATCACCACCAGGAATAATATGTGTTTTGAAAATATTCTGTCACATCATGGCAGTTTTATAGGAGTAAAATTTATTTATCAGTGAAGTTATTTATCAAATTTTATGAAAAATACCCATCTCCTACTGCAAAATAATAAATAATCCAAGCTTAAAAAAACAACTTCCACAATATGCTCTTCCAACCCAATGTTATGGACTTCCACTGAATTGCAAATGTACATAGGCAAATACACAGAGCCTCCCAGGCTGTTTCTTTAGAGGAATAAAGACAACAAATGAAGGTTAATGCTGTGCTTAATGCAATTTGTTGCTGTTTGAGCCTGCAAGTGAATAAAGGCTAGGCAGCGATAGCCAGAAATATTTTGATCTTTCAAATGTGAAGGTTAAAAATATAATTAATCTTTTTAGTTAGGTCCTACTTTGAAAAAAAAACCCTACTCTACCATAGTTCTAAATTAGCTCCTGCTACATATATGATAGGGAGCATGGAAAAATATTGTTTCCAAATTGCAACTTTGAGACGCAAACTGAAGGTGAGGTAATGCAAAGAGCAGAACAGAGGGCTGACACCATGTTAAATGAAATGAGCTGTTGTTGAAGTGAATAGAGAAATAAGGGGTCTTAAATCTGAAGCTTTACATTTGATTAAACTGCATCCTGAATTTGCTAATTGAATGTTTTCATGATATGTTGTTGTGGGATGCTGACAGATGGCATTGCACTCATGGCAATTAATCCTGGTTGCACTTTTAAAATAAGGCATAAATGTATCTGGCTATCCCTATTTCTGCAGTCATTCCTCTGAAAACCTAAGACTGAAATAGCTATGAACCTCAGTATGAGGAAGACAAAATGAGCATTAAACCAGTTCTACATAGCATTTAATTGCTTGTTACTGGGTAATTACTTTTAAGTAGAGATTTTGTGACATTTACTGATAGTGTCTACCTTTTAGTTAGCACCTTTAGTAAGGATAGAAATAAACACTGAAGTTTACATCTTTTTATTGTATCCTGTACAAGAGAAACACTTGAAGTTTAAATAGTTGGTAGTGCAAAGTCACTAAAGGATAAGCAGGAAAGAGCTCCAACAGACCCATGATAGGAAAAGCACATTTCGATTGGTTCTTTTGGGTGTTTCCTTTATTTTTAATATCATAAGGGTACACCTGCAAGAGCAGGTATCTTTTTGGACTGACAGTAGTGTAAACAATAAAACATTTGACTTCGACTGCGAGTTTCCAGGGAATTTGCATTTTATGATATATTAAAGCTTGATATGCGTTTTGATTAATCCTACTGAAAGAATCCAGGTGGTAACTGATAAAACCTCACTGATAAAACTTCTCACGAATTATTCCGTAAGAAGAATTTAATACTGTGATTTAGGTCACTTAAAAATAAACATAAGGGAAGTCAAAATTCAGTGTTGTACATGCTGACTTGCTCTTTTTATCTCGCTTGGTAGTTTAAATTGGTGGAGAAGTCTAGGTGGTTGGCTTTCATCACTTGTAAGTCACATGTGAAAACAAATGTGCACATTAATATAGTCAGAAATAACATTTTGCTAAGATTACTTTTCACATTTTCCCCACTTATTTTTCTTATTGTTTTAGTCAGAAGCCATAAAGAGTGTTAAGGAATTTATTCCATTTGATGAAAAAGTTTGGTTCTGCCATAGGATTCGTCAAAGCTTGGGCAAACCCAGGAAGTGCTCTGCAAAATAAAGACAATAATAATAAAAATAATAACCTTTTCCTTTGTATTTCTTAGCCTGTGATGTAACCTTGCAGCGAAGGCTACAGAGGCAATGAGTAACTAGGCTGTATAAGATCTCAGTCCAGGTCTTTAAGAATGCTAGGGCATGTCTCTTAAAACAAGTGTGTCCAATATCTAGAATTACCTCATCTCAGTTAATGCCTCTAGAAGTTGTTGTAATTAAAATAACAAATTTATTTATGTTTCATATTGTGAAATCTGTAGGTTGGAGTAGTCTGTGCAACTGAATGAGGAATGCATGTTGACTGACTGTAAAATGGATAGAAGAAAAAATACCATCTTGTGTTGAGGAATGGCTTGATGAGAAAGGGCATGGCTCTCTGGAGCAGTTGTACAAGCAGACCAAATGCTAGGCCG
>WYDI02014134.1:17901-29186 GCA_009867235.2 Psittacus erithacus | reverse complement strand
GGTTTAGTGTGAGGTGTCCCTGCCCATGGCAGGGGGATTGGAACTAGATGATCTTAAGGTCCTTTCCAGCCCTAACTGTTCTATGACTCTATATGCCTAAGTGGGAGTTTCTTTGTTGTTAGACAAAAGGAAGCTGCTGTGGGACAAAGTCGTGTGATTAATTTTTTTTCCACTAACTTGCCACCTTCTGAAGAAATGGCAAGCACCAAAATCACATCATTAAATAGTCTTTCTTCAGTGTGAAGAACTCCCACATGAATAGGGAGTGATTTATGAGTTGAATCTTTATGATGAAGAGCTCATGTTAACCACAAATTAGATAGCTGGAAGATGACTGAATTATTACTCACATGACTCAATCACGTAATTATCACAGAACTGGTGCAATCTTTCTACTTCATTTGGTCAAGGATAAAAGGCCCTATTCTAATGCTTTTAGTGGAGGTAATCTTTGATTTTGCTAATAGTGCCTTGATTTTACACAGAGTGACTTCCCACTCTGGGCTTAGAAGTGATGAATGAGTCACTGGTAAAATTTAAGTAAGTTCATGATTTTCATTATGTTTCTTACAGAACAGCCAATGTAGAATACTGTATGCTGTGAAATCTGTCATGGCTAGAAGAGTGGAATTGGAGATTTACAAATCCAAATTCCTCCAGGCTTGGTTCCATTGATCTGAAATACACTTTAAATTGTCATACTGTTTTTCAAGTACCAGCTTATTATCAGTAAAATATAGTAATAAAAGTGTTTGCCCATATAATAATTGCTTAGCTGCATGATTAGAAATGAAGTGTCACTTTATATGTATCCTAACCTCATTTCTATCTTCTGGAAATTCTTTCCGCGCAGCTTTAACACCAATGTATTCTTTGGAGTCCACAGACTCCAATATGCAATGTCTAGAAACCCTTTTCTGCCAATTTATCTGAATTATTAGATAACTGACTTATTTCTGGGACTGACACAGTGCCTCCAAACTTTTGCATTCAAATGTATGACTTTCTAAATTAATACATTTGTCTTAAAATTATATATATATATATGTTGGAATTTTTCTAGTGCTTTTGAACACTGGAATCCTTTCCCTCCTCTAAGTCCACCAGTATTTTGGATGACCAGTGTATGATATCCTGCATTTCAGGTTTGAGGCCTCTCAAAGTGAGTTTATACTTGTTCCAGGTTAGGTATTCAGAGTCACCATCATGTCTTTAAAGCTGTAGAGAGTAAGGAGATGGAATGGTCTATATCTCTTCCCTCTGTTTAGTTATGACTGTGTGCTGTCTAAATCTTACAGTCACATCATGTCTTAATCACTAAATTAGAGGATTTATGATACCTTCCGACACAAGAAAAAAAGGTCAGACCCAAGTACAGAAGCTAAAGCCTGTCATCTTTACCCTATAACTTCCTGTCACTGACTGCAGTTGCACAGCTTCCAGATTCACAAATGGGACCCGCAGGATCATCTGTTGCAGTCAGCTGGGACCTCTTGATCCCCTCTTTTTCTTTGGACTTTGTGCTGAGATTGCCTTTTCTGAGGCCTATGTATGACAGTTATGGCTATGATTTTTTACATTTGATGAATAGTCCTAACTTGTTTTACAGACATCAAAAACTGCAATCAATGGGGTACTAGAAAAAGGATTGTTTAGAAAGATGTCAGTGTCAATCAATAGTTTCTACTTCTGGCTAGTAGGGAAATTTAGCTCTAGATTTACATTGAAGTGATCAACGATCCATCACTTGAATGAAAGTTCAGGTCTCAGCTGCACATTTTCTGCCTGTTTTTGCTAGTTATTTAGGTGAATGATAAACATCATAGAATCATCATAGAGTGGTTTAGGTTGGGAGGGCTTTCAGAGCTCACCCAGTTCCAACTCCCTGCCAGTCAGGGACACCTTGCACTAGACCAGATTGCTCAATGATACAGTGCTTACTGATTCAGTGGACCCTATTATTTTTGTGTCTTCATTTTCAAAGCTCATAATTCCTTTTTAAGTTCAATTATGTATCATATCTAAAGTGGTGTCCATATTGTGGCCATCTTGTTTGCATTTACCAGTATCATGCTACTGTTATTTGTAACTCATTTTTTGAGAAAGGATTTAAAGGCACTTTTAGAGCCCAAATTCTTTCAGCCCTCTTTTTTCCAAGATAATGAGTCAAAACCACTTCCTGCAGATGGGAAAGTAATGCTAGGTTTTGTTGGGACAGACATGCAGAATAAGAGTGTGCAGGAACATCACATCTGTCTTATCTCCTCATTTCACTCATCCTGCTCCTGAACTAACACTTCAGAGAAATACAAGTCTGTCCATACTGGGTTATACTTTCTTCCAGATATCTCTGGGTTTTGTACCTTCAAAAAACACCTTGTTTTTTTAATGCTTTTCATGTCAGTATGTCTTGAACATTGCTATAATAATTCCCTTCGGAGAACTATCCCCATCCCCAAATCTTCTTGTAGATCAGTGGTTACCAGAGAGAGGTATGTGCAAACCGGGTCCCTGAAACTGAAGCATTTTATTGCAAATATTCAGCTTTGAACTTCTGTCAAAGTCCATGTTGTTAGTCCACAAAAGTAAATCTGGGAATCCTTAGTGTGGAGAACAGTATGTTGCAGAATCCAAAGAACAAGTGCCAAAGGTCTGACTGTCATAAAAAGTTATGCCTAAATCCAAATGTTCCCTGTCTCA
Source organism: Psittacus erithacus (assembly GCA_009867235.2). NCBI lineage: Eukaryota > Metazoa > Chordata > Aves > Psittaciformes > Psittacidae > Psittacus > Psittacus erithacus. The sequence goes on along the minus strand of WYDI02014134.1, from coordinate 26,486 downwards.
TTAAAGTCACCAACCCCACATTCTGCTGTTTAGATGCAGCCTGGGATTGTTGTTTGTGGGATGATTTTTATTTTCTCTGTGTAATTTATTTCTCCGTATTTAAGCTGGTGCTCTGACTAGCAAGATACAGAAGTTCCCTCAAATAACTAAAAATAGGAAATATTCTCATCCAGTCCCTTGGTGAGAGATTAATAAGAACGCTTATTTGCATTTTGAGATTTGCACTAACAGAGAGATATGCCTCAGAAGCTGCCCTATGACTTCTTGACAAGATTGTTTTCTAGAGAGCGGACTACACTGTAATTTTTTCCATTCATAGTGTAAAACAGGAATTTTTTCCCCATCATTTCTCACTAAAACAATGTAAAAGCATCCAGACAACTACTGCACAAGACTCTTGTAGGTTTTATTACCTATGTCCTCAATTTTTGTCATACTAATAGAAGGATGTTTTTAAACTAACAATATGCAGTGAGTATGTATGTATCAGTCACTGCATTTCTCTCTGTTGGTCAGTACACAGTGTTTTATTAGTTCTCTTCTCCTGTTTTCTTCCTCTTTTCTAAAGCAACTGCTGTTCTTTGCAATTGCAACTCTAGGTAAATCAGACATTTGTATGTCTTTGAAGCTGATCTGTTAAGCACTCTTCAGCGTTTCCATGTAGAGCGCTATTACCACCTTGTGGCCATTTAGGCCATCTATTGTTGAGCTCAAGAAGAATAGGGGCTGGTATGCTGCAGCCGCCTAAATTGGCAGCCTTCTCTGCTTCGTAGTTATCCTTTGCTTTCATCTGGCTGTACAAAAATAAGAGAACGAAAGAATAAAGAGCAAACAACCCTAACATGTTCTGTGTATTATCTGAAAATCAAAACCATTTCTTTAACAGAAAAAAAAAAATAAAAAAGGCTGTAAATCTTGATCCTGCAAATACTTGAACCTTTTCTTCTGGAACCCCTTACCAGGTTTTCTCCAAAGTTTAGCATGTTGTGGTTGTTTACCTTTCGGAAAAGAATCCAAAAGGGTTGTAAGAAAGGGCACAGTAAGTGTCTTGAGGCATTCTCAGTGTTTAGTAACAGCAAAGGGAAAAATTATTCAGAGAATCCTCACAGAATCTCAGAACAGTTTGGATTGGAATGGACCTCAAAGCTCATCCAGTTCCAATCCCCTGCCATGGGCTGGGACACCTTCCACTAGACCAGGTTTCTCAAAGCTCCGTCCAACCCTCTCATGTCTGTGGTCACTAAAATATATGTTTGGTAGAAAGGCATAAAGTAAATTTCAGTTCTGTATCAGGAACTGCTTTCTAACGAGAAGCACTCATTGGTTTGTTGGAGGGATTGTGCAGACTTAAACACTGGAGGTCTTACAAACTGGCGCTCTTCAGTTACAGCTATAAGCAGCTGATCTTGCTGTGACCTGGAGAATAATTTTGATGACCTCTTGCATTCCTTTCCTGATGAACAGTTTATGAGCTGAAGAATTATTGGATTTGTAAAAGAAGTCCCCCTGTGAGGAATTCTTGGTATTTCTTTGGTAGATTGGTTGTCTTGATTGTGTGTATATTGGGAAAGGATACAGTGACAGAATCATTTCTTGTTACGTAAGAACTGGCTTCTGAATGAAAAAAAGTTTTGTCTAGTATTCTTGCATAGATTTCTTCTGTCTTTTTTCTTGTATAAATTAATAAAGATAACGCTACCAAAACTACAAGAAAGAGTAGTTTCTAAGAAGTAGGGCTATCTTCTTATTTGTGTTAGAGCCATAGGAAGTTCCTCTTGACACAACTTTAGTAGCTGTATTATGTATCTGTCACCAATACCAGAGTCAATCTTAAAGATCTCTCCTCTGCTAACTTAAAAAGAAATTGTCAGCCCCAAGGTCAGCACAAAGTTAAGTCCCTGCTGATACACACTTACTTCCAAATACTGCAGTTTAAAGGCTATATGTAGCTTTGTCATTGAAAAGATATCCAGACACCACAGGCATGGCCACCTGTGGATTCCCAAAATCCTGGCAGCACCGTGTAACTTCCAATTTCAGCTATAGGGGCTTGCCTCTGTTGAGACTAGAAACCCAAAGGGACAAATAATCCAGGTAGCAGTATGAAGTCATTCTGTTTAACAGCTGTTTGAACAAAACGCCTGCTCTTACATTACCTCTTAACACTGGCTTTTCAACTGATACAAATCCATCCTGTTTCCTAGAACTCAACACTTTATCTTAGTTTGTAGCCTTCCAGCTGCTGGCGTAGTAGCTCCTCAGCAGTTAGCTACCAAGCAAGTGGAGCAGAACCCTGGCTTGGTTGAGCAGGGATCTTCCACTTAGGTGGAAAAGGAAAGTTTATGGACATTGGAAGAAAGGACAGGTGACATATAAGCAACAGAGACACTGTCACTATAGGGAGAAAATTCTTGCAGCCAAAGCACACTTGGCTGACTGTATTTGACCGGGCAAGGCATTCTGTGTTGTGGAAGCAAAAGGTGTGGCCCATGTTACAGGCGGGCCCAGAGCTCATAATGGCAATGCTGCTATGTGTTTACTCTGACATTTTGCTAGGAGGTTTTTGTCCTTGAGGTTTTGGCGAGATCATTTTATTTGCTGTTAACATCACATTTGTGCTTATATATATGTAAACTAACAGTAAGACCAACTTTTGATAGCTCAAGTTAGTAGTGTTCTCCAGGCTTTCACTTATAATGGGTCAGGTTTTTAAATGTATTTTAGCATCCTAAGATTTCTGTTGGTATCAAGTTGGATTTATAACAGCACACAATTTCTTGCTTTAATAATGGTTGAAACTGTATGTAAGTAATTAAAATTTCTAATCATTTTGGTAGGTCAGCACTTGACCTCTTTTCCCGTAAGTCCAGAAAAGCATGTTCTGCATCTCAAAATAAATTCATGCCTCCAAAAAATCTGACTTTGAATCGCTTCTGGAAACAGCAGAGTAGAATCCTTCATTGCTTTCATTCTTCTGAAAAATGTATCTCAAGTCTGTCCGCAGATGTGATTTCATTCTGAGTTCACAAAAGGTAATGTGGTAAAAATGGTTTTATTTTATTTGGGGGGGGGGGGGGGGTGTGGGGGGTTTTTTTTGTTTTGTTTTGTTTTGTGGTTTGGGTTTTTTTTCATAGGGGAAAACATTTTTTTTTTTTTTCTTGGGGAAAGAAAAATGTAAAGTGGTAAAACCTAAGACAGATCATAAAAGGAAAAAATGTGTTACATCTGCTTCCTTTTACCCAGCCATGAATATCTGGCTTGTCTACACTGTCACAAATATGTATTTTTGGTAATTACTGTGTTTTATGCTAACAGACAGCTACAGTGAGAAGAAGAATACCAAAATAATCATTAACGCAACTGAACTATTATGTCTAATCAAGCTGAGTTTTGGAAACATATGTTTGAGGGCTGTGGTGAGAGAGAAAGTACTGGCTATAATGGGCTCTGAAAAAGGAATTCAAATGAGAATGGACCAAAAGGCAGAAAATAATGTAAATATATTTTTTAAAGGTGTCATAGAGTTTGAACTAAATAAAATTAATTAAGATTTCACAGGTGTGGAGGTGCTTCTAAATAATACACAGACATAGTATCATTTCATCATTTCTTTTATAGCTAGAATCACTACATTGTTCTGAAGGCTCAAAGTGACAGAAGGATTTAGTGAAGAATGCACTTTGTATCAAGCAGGCAGGGGGAGTGTTGTTTATGAAATGAGTGTGGCTATAGCTTTTAATTCTGAAATTATGTTCAGATCTGAGATTTATTAAAACGAGGGTTTTTCTAATAACGTTGCTCTACTGGATAAAGTCAGTCCTTAACTGATAAAATTAAACCTACTTTCAAGGTCATCACTACCACTAGACTGAGTTTCCTAGGCCAGGATTTGACACTTGTATGTTGCCTTTGAAGAGCTGTGACTAAGTAGGTGACCAGGATGAAAGCCAAGCAGGCAAAATTTGCAAAACTGTATATTGAAAAGTGGAGCAAAAATGTAATGCTCAGCTGTAAAATCATGGTTGTTTTTCCAGTCTGTTCCTGCTGGTTCTCTACGTCTTAGGGCCTAGGTTCATTCTGCTTGATTTGATGAAGCAAATCAAAATGTCTAATTTAAATGGTTACTCTGGATTCAGGGCCAAGGCGCACTCTCCAGCTAGCTGAGAGAGAAGGTGATTCAGATCTTCACTTAGCAGAACTAGCATTCAAGTGCCTAAAGCTCCTGTGAATAGTCCTATAAAGAGTTACCCTATGTAAGCGTCCCCAAACACTGATTTGCAGAATAAGTGCATAAAATTCTCACACAAATCTGTGTAGACTCCTTTGAGTAGTGTTTTAATAGCTGCAGAGAACAGTAGATATGAAAACCACCAGAAAGCTAATGATTCCTATATCTACTATCTTTTAGATAGGAGTTCTAGAAGGATAGCACAACCCTAAGAAACTGAAGAGCTTGGGGGAGCAGGATGTTATTCCCCTACACTGGAATCTGAATAAAAAGTAAGCAAAAACCCCCTTATTCTACAAATATGACATAGGAACTCATATTGAAGTAAGTAATCAGAGCCTCAGTTTTGAATCGTGTCAAGAAATACCACCTTTAATATTGATAAATGTAAATAATAGTAATAATATTCATAAATCAGATCAATTGTTTCCCAATAGAATGATTTTTTATGCAATAATAATCTAATTTCAAGGAATCATATGACCTCATAAATATTCTGAAGGGGAAATGATAGAAGCAATCCATTCTGAATTAATTATTTAAGTGTAAGTGCAAATATTCAATATTTATATTAGATACTGTACTGAAGGAAAAAAATTATGCAAAAGGAATGGAACATTTTGTCTTGATTTGAGATAGGTTGTATTTTGGCATTTTAGAATTTCCCCTCAGACAGATATTCCATATGAGATTCATGTCGCCCAGCACTCAGGCTGTATGATTTATATGTACTTAATTAGTGGAGAATCCATGGAGATCAATTCAACTAGAAATACTACAGATGACAGAACATACACAAGTTAAACCTCAGGGGAATTTGATCAATATTTAGGAATAATGTAGTGCTTTGCAAGCAATGAGATTAATTCTCATCTGCAGCTCAACTCTGGCTTTTTAAAGCTCATTTCTGGGAGGTGCCAAGTGTGGCGCATGAATTGTCGAAAGCCCTATGCTTTGAGGTATTAAACTCTTAACTGACATCTGTATACCCAACTACTGAATCTGAGTAATAGAGCAATCTGTGAGTTGCAGTTTTCTGCGGTTGTTCCCTATCATGCTCAGTCCTCACAAAATTAATAATAAAGAATGATGTCAAGCCCATTATCAAGCCTCCTCATTTTCAGTATTCTGAGTCCTAGCTAATTTTTCTATGCTAATATTGCATTCTGACCTTTACATGAGTAGACAGGTGGGAAAATACATGTATCCTGTCATGTGCTTAATGACTTCCTAATCTGAATAGACTGATGTTGGCTGTGCCACCACAAATTTCCTTTTTTACGCTGCACTGATCTTCATTTAGACAAGTTGTAGTGAGACTTCCTGACAGGTGAAGCATTGTATGAAATTATACCTTTTTGATATAGGGAATATTCTTTTTCTGCAAATTTTTACCCAAAAATATGTGATTTTAAAGTTTCTTTTGTAAATTGGCATCAGATGCTGGGTAGATGAAGCCCTATTTAATTTATTCTTGAATTATGGATTAGATTGCTTTGTAGCTCTATGTGCACATGTCCATAATATGTTCTAAGAAGTTATTTAATCAGATTTTTTGAAGTAGCGGTTTGATTTGGACCTCAAAGGACTTTTCTTCCATGAAGAGAACTGTTTGTTTCCTTTCAGAACCTGTGGCCTCCATAATGTCCTGTGCCTGTCAGTGCCACAATTTCATCATGACACATATGGAAAACGACTTATTTTTCTGAAGGTGGAGTTTTAAAACGTTACTTTGTCATTTTATCAAGTCATCATTAAATCCTGGGTTACAAGAAGTAGTGAGTTTTGCTAAGCGTTTTTACCACAACATTTAAGACTCATCATCGCTCTCCTTACCAGTCTCTTGCTAGCTAAAGTTAAAATATGTTTAGTCTGTCTCTGTGTATAGAAGTTGCTCTTTGTTGCTGAAGATATTTATCACTTTTCTCCACAGCTTTTCTGATTCTGCAGTGGGTATAATTTTTGCAATGAGCAAACTGCAGCTGTTATCAGCGTCGGGAATAGTGGCATAATGGTGTTTTCTGGTTTGGATTTGGTTACTTTCATTATAATTCCTAACATTTCATCTGCCTTTCTAACTACTGCTTAGGTTTAAAATGACATTATTTAGAGGACCATGTACCAGGAGTCTGAGCTATTTTTCCAGAGATAGTTCAGGCCATCATTATGTGTATGCAAAATTAGAGTTGTTTTTCTCTGTGTATATACATCGCTTGCATCAGCATTTAATTTCATCTGCCATTTTGCTGTCCCGTCACTCGGCATCATGCAAGCCTTCTGTTCATTGTCAGAGTTAAATTTGCATGCTGAGTCATTTCAATTCACTGGCAAACACTGAAACAAAGTTTGACTCATTTTTTAGACTTTGGCTTTAGTCTTTAGTGCAGATGTGTGTTTCATCTAATCCTACACAAAAAAGGGATACAATGTATGGAAGTGAGAAAATAAAATCATAGAGAGGAAAGAGTTAGGGAATTTTCAAGTTTATTTTTTTTTTAACTGAAACTTGTGACACCTTTTTATTGTCTCTGTCCTGTGGAAACTAATTGATTTCAAATTGTGGTTTAAAGGCCATCCTTTATCAGGTGTTTGAGAGGCTGATTATGGAGACATTCCAAATATTTGAAGAATGTGGGTCTGAGATGTAGTGATGCAAGACATGCTTTAGATAAATAAGAATGTTAACACAATAAAACTGTTACTGAAATTAATCTAGAAGAACGCCCCTTTATTGTTTTTTTGCTCCTTTGTTTTTGCAAAGAGCTCTAAAGGGTGAAGAAACACTTTGAAAATTTTACCCCTTTATGTATTCTTGGAATATTAACAGTAGGTGTTTGAATGCCCTAATTATAAACTGAAAGGATAACGACTGCCTTTAATGATTAGATTACAACAATCCTTTGTGGGTTTTGTAATGTATGCATACAGCACTGCAGCACAGTGAGTAAGAGCTTTTGGGCCTCCTTGCTTAGATGGTGATGCAAATTTTCTAAGGAACTTGATCCTATGAGTTTTCAGTATTTCAAGCAATCTCAAATTTCATAATTTCAAACAGACATTCTAACAAGAACATTCCAGCTATAATGAGCTAACAGTATTCTAATTTAGGTTTCAACTTTAACGAGCTGGTAGTAGGCTGATTTGATTTAACTAATAACTGTTTTCTAATTTAAGACTTAATTTCTTATCTTATTTCAGCAGAAAAAAAAATTTAAGTCTAAGATATTGTTCTTTTTATTTGATCATAGATTCAGCTGCTTTGCCATAGAAAGATGGCTTGCTATTGAGTTTTGTAAATGGATACTAGTACTTGGCAGTGAATGAACCAAAGTCCATGGAAATCAATGAAAAGAATGCCTCTTTATTTTAGTGAGCTCTGCTTCAAGTTTATGATGGGAAATGTGGACATTACTATTGAAAATGAGCATTAAGAATTACTGAACTCTATTAATGTAAAGAAGTTAAGTTTGACTCTACTTTCACCTTCATATTTTTGGAAGCCCATAAATTTACTAAATAATGCTCAACTGGCAGTATGTATGGTATTCACAGTGCACACTTTTTTATTGTGTAAAAAAAGAATAAATCCAAACCAAGCAAATCAAGCTTAGGAAAACCTCGTCTGAAGGGCTTGTTCAAAATCTCATTGGATCTGATGAAAAGAATATTTTATACACCTTGGAAAGTGAACAGCAGACATTAGTTCAGATGCTGAGTGATTATAGGAAGAATGCAGGCTGACTGACACTGTGAAATAACCTGGGAAGTTCAAATTAGACATTAGCGATTTAGCACCTCAAATGTATTCTGCTATGCTAAGCGCGATATTCTGTAATAAAGTTCTTCAAAACTTGCCAGTCTGTACACCCAATGCATAGCAGCATTTTTAAAGGGTGATATTTCATTGCACTAGGCATACAATGAGAATCATCTGCATGTGAAAAAGCTAAGATTCGGTATCCTCTCAAATCTTTTCTCATTCTTAGTGCGACAGTTATTGTGTATGAGCCTAGGTCTTTTGTATGGATTAAGCATGTATCCAAGTGATTGCTGGACTCAGACTAAAGCATCTCATAAAACATTTTTTTAATCTTAGAGTGGGCTGAAGAGTTTCTTCATTAATGAACACAGATCCAGTATTCTTGATGAAATAGAAATAGAAGTCCTAAACATACGTCATGTGTGAATCTGTTAATTTAACCTGGGCTTTGTATATGATATGTTGTGTGTTGGTATGTATTTAATTTTCAAATAAAACAATGCAGTTGCTCTTTATTTTTATTTTCTCATTTCCCTACAGAAAAAACATACCAAGGAAAAATTTCACACTATAACATTACGGGGGGGGGGGGTAAAG
>WYDI02014134.1:0-17801 GCA_009867235.2 Psittacus erithacus | reverse complement strand
CAAAAAAGAAAATAAAAGAGGATGGAAGGAAGGGCCCGCGCAGGGGGTCGGGCCGGGGGGGGGGGAGGGGGGGGGGGGGGGGGGTGTGTGAGAGGCAAACAGAGAGACACAAACAAACAAAACAGAAGGCAGAATGCTGTTTACAACTGATCAGATTAATGCAAACAATAGTTCTCATCTTTCTGTCCTTTGCATCTTTTGTTTAAAATTCAACCTAAATCTACACTACGACAAAATAAAAACACATTCTTCAAGACTGGTTTGTTTCCTCTGGTGAAGGTAGCATGTCATGTGCTCCCACCTCTGCAAAAAGGGAAAAATGAAAGTAATAGCACAAACGTAAGTATGCATATTGATCTTGGCAATTAAATAATGAAATACAATTTCAGTAGTATATACGTTCAAATTTTAGTTCTCAACTACAAAAGGCAAATCCTTGAACTTTTCATATTTTAATGTATAGAATCATAGAATAGTTAGGGTTGGAAAGGACCTTAAGATTATCTAGTTCCAACCCCCCTGCCATGGGCAGGGACACCTTCCACTAAACCATGTCACCCAAGGCTCTGTCCAATCTGGCCCTGAACACCGCCAGAGATGAAGCATTCACAACTTCCTTGGGCAACCCATTCCAGTGCCTCACCACCCTCCCAGTAAAGAACTTCCTCCTTATATCCAACCTGAACTTCCCCTGTTTAAGTTTGAACCTGTTACCCCTTGTCCTATCACTATTGTCCCTAACGAAGAGCCTCTCCCCAGCATCCTTACAGGCCCCCTTCAGTTACTGGAAAGCTGCTATGAGGTCTCCATGCAGCTTCTCTTCTCCAGGCTGAACAGTCCCAACTTTCTCACTCTGTCTTCATACAAGAGGTGCTCCAGTCCCCTGATCATCCTCATGGCCCTCCTCTGGACTTGTTCCAACAGTTCCATGTCCTTTTTATGTTGAGGACACCAGAACTATTGTTGGGATTTTATGTCAATAATTTATAATCTGCTAATAATTACATCCTGATATAATTTCACCTTTTTAGATACAGCAATGACAGAATGACAACATTTCAAAAGTTTAATGTTATCCAGTTATGCTTGCCATCCTACATCCTGCTCCACATGGGAAGCCTTTAAAGCCTGAGGGAACGATTTTCAAGAGCAAGAGCTGAAAGCCACTTTTAGTTATCAAAAGTACTTCTTAGCAGCTAAAATGTTCACTTCATCTTGCAGATCAAAATGCATTCCTGATTCTGAACGCCATTAGTGGGAGTTTGTCCCCTCCGCTCAAAGGAACATAACTAATATATCTAATGTAGTAAAGTTTCATTTGAGCAAAAATATTAAAGCACCTCTATCATAAAAAAGCTTGTTTTTTCACCTCCTAAATCTACAGTTCTGATTTTGTGTAAGAGTTAGTACTGGGTCTTGCTAATAAATATTGGTAAGGGTTAATATAACAAACTGTGTCTTTTGAAACCTGGGAATACAAAAAATATCTCAGGGAAAAGCCATTTTATATAATCTGGAGATTCTGATATTTATTAAGCCAGATAATAATACTATCTTTCTGAATAAAGACAGCTGTTTGTCATCACTATCCTAAACAAGGAATTTTTACAATGCAATTGTTTTTACTCATTTGTCCCAAGGAATAAGTGATTTGTATTTCTTCCTTTGTGTTATTTTCTTTGCAAGTTTACATTACATTTTTGAATATTTTGTAGACAGTTTCAGAAGGGCTGAAAAGATTTTTAAAAGCTCAGAATTTTGTTTGGGTTCAGCTTTGTTTGTTTTAAATAAAAACTAATGACAACTCAGAAGCAGCCAGATTTCTTCTTCACGTAATGCTATAATAAAATATATAGCATTTTTATAGAATCAGCTCTAAACTCAGTTTTACAATTCTTGTCACAATTTTGAGACTCCGCAGAGTTTTTGCTAGCAGCATTTTGAGCTGTTTGCCAACACTGAGCTTACTGTTGTTGCAATTTCATGATGTGATTTTATTGCAGAGCACATGTGAAAGGGAACTGTATTTCTTTTGTCACCAACAAGTGTTTCAGAATTTCAACCAACTATTCTTGGCATTAAACTGAAGTCTTATTGAATGTTTTATTGAATTGCTGTATACTAACTCCCATGTAATTAATCTGTATTTAGTTTGTTTTCAACTCCTCTAAAAGCTGAGTCCACACAATCTTAGTGGCAGCTGTTATTATTTTCACAGTGCCCAGAGTAAATTAAGTGATATTAGAACCCTGCTTTATTGGATATTCATTGACCTGCAGATTGGCAGGACCACATGCACTCTTTAAATCAAGGCCTATTCCTAAGTGCACTAAATTGGAATTGGCAGTTCCTCACTGCCTCCAGAGATGCTGCTCTAAGCTTTGCACACTCAAATCTGTAGCAGACATGTACGCTCAAGGATAAGAATATCTTTCCAGTAAGTTTCACACCAGAAAGTGAGAAAGATTAAAAAGATATTCGCTAACCTTTAAGACGCAAGTAAGTCAAAAATTCAATTATGGTACGCACAATGTTTTCATCAGCCAGTGGTCTTCCAAGATTCCCTATAAAACAAATTGGTTGTTACTTAACATTAACATGGTAAAAAGATCTATTGTATATGACATTGTGGCTAGGTTTATGAGTACTCTGAAAACAAAGCTATCTGAAGTCTCTTTTTCTTTAAAATCCTTAATGAAATGCCTCCTTTAATGGAAGAGTGAAGACACGTAAAGGTAGGTAACTGCAATTCTCAGAATCAAAATTGCCCAGCTTTGTATGCTATTGTTGCATAGGAGCTGCTTTGATACCTTAATGGTCATGATCTTAAAGGTCTTATGAGTTAAGCTGCAGGAAGTTTATCCTCTGTTCTCCACTCCCTCCTTTATGTCCAGTAGCCTCAGACTGAAGAGAAAGGTAAATTTAGCAAGCATATTCACCAGCTTTGCAAAACAAAAGTTCTTTAGGTAGTCTGACTTTGTTCCAAATAATCCACTCCTGACAAAGTAGTGAATTGTAGCCCAAAAGCTCAGAAAAGTATGTTTTTATATCTAGTACAACATACTCCTCTGATCTTGTGCAAGTAAACCTTTTGATGCTTTTTAAATGGCCCAGTTTATCAAGCTCCCTGGGAGCTTGTTATTGCACTTTGGAAGGTGGAGAAATATGCTTTCTGTGTCTACTAAAAAAAAAAAAAGGGGGAGGAGGGGAGGAGGATGTCTTGATTTTTGTGAGCAGGATGAATGATTGTCCTGTATTGGAGAACAAAGGATAGGTAATTTCCATTAGATTTTTAGTTCTCTACATACAGATCAGACAGGTACAAGTATCTGGCTGACACTCCACTATTACAGCACTGAAAATGCTATCCCTTGATATTATCATGGAGAATGTATTTAACCTCAGAAAAGTGTGAAAGACTGACTTTGCAGTGGGGGGAGTGCTTCCATAATGGAAAGGAAGATTTTAGGGCTTTAGTGACACGCAGGTCAAAAGGCAGACTAGCACAAATAAACAATATTGATGGGGACCTGTGAGGGACACAAAAGTTTCTGGTACATAGAGAATCAGCATTTAAGAATGTGTTTAAGGAATTTTCATCTAAAAGTCTTGAATTCCAGTCTTTGAACTGACACAAACATACTCTTATTACATACATTAATAATACTGGTGGTATTTGAAGCTTTCCTTAATTTTTATTCCCAACCTAACCTGTTATGGATCTTTGTTATGATTAATCATCATATTAGTAGTTTATTGACCCAGAATTTTTTTACAAATTCGTATCTGTTGGATAAATATTTTTCTTGAGTCTCCCAAGCATATTGTACATGGATATTTCTGTATACTCTATTGACCTTAATTCTGCATAGCAGAATAGATACTTGCAGGCTTTAGTAAAGAAAAAGCTATGCAATTCTTTGCATGAGTTCTTTTACAGTAATAACATGTTAAGATACTTTTTTAAGCAATCAGCAAAATTTAGCTTAATAAAATTTCTTCTTTTTCAATTAAAGTAAGAATCCTGAGTTCCTTACCCATGTTTTATATTCAAATATCCTTTGGATAGGAACTCTGTAATAAACTTCAGCTTCAAAGAAAACTTTTGATTAGAGAAGAGCATCTAAAATTATGTTCCTAACAGAGGCAGTCATATAAATTTTCAGGTCACACTCAGACAAGTTTGATTTGGTTTACTTGTAATTTCGGGGGTGCAGCAGTACCTGGCAAAAGAGTTCCATAACTCCTAAAAATCATATTTATGTGTAGGAGTTTGTAGTATACCCCCAAATGGCAACATGCTGATATGTGAACTGCTCTGTTAGATTACAAATGCCTTCCTTTCACATTGTTTCTGACTGCCAAAGTATTATTTTTATACCAGTGTGTTTGAAGTAGGTTCTTTTTTTTCTTTCCTTTTCTCTTAAAAACAAGAACACCAAACCACCACCACCAAAACAACAAACAAAACAGCTGCCACCAAAACACCACACACAACCCCACTATGCAGCTATGTACCAGAAATAAACTGGCAGTCATTTAGAGAAAGTAACAATTAGGAACTAAGTTGACAGTCTTTCTGAGAGTATAACAACTAGGAAATACATTAATGTTACTCTTCTACTTACAAAGTAATTATGATCATAAAGTTATAATTGAGCACATTTCATTTATGAACTTCTTTAGCACTAGATACATTTACATTGCGCTGGGTGGATTTAAAACAGCCTGCAAGAGCTCAGGAACTGGGAGCTTCTCTTCCCTTGTTAGTGCAGTGACGAATGCACTAGTACTGAAGTAAGCACTGCTTTCTTCAGCCAAGTGAGGAACAGATCACTCTAACAGGCTAAAGATGAGGTTCATCTCAGCCCACTTTAGTGGTCTGCAGCAGATTTACTTTCTCCTCAGGAGAAATAAACTTGGGTGTTTTTTTCCAGAACTTTCTAGATCTTATTCTGGAGGAGGCTGTCAAAATAAATCCTGAGTGCCAGCTTCTCTTCATAAGGGAATTTAGACATATATTGTAGAGGCCCAGCTTTGGATGATGAATCCAGAACCAAAGAAAAAAACCTTTTCATTGTCATTTATTACACTGTGATACATGCAACCTCAAAACGTTATGTTGACTTGACTTTGGTTTTGACCAGGTTCTCAATCTCTTGATGAAGATAATCCATCTTGCTTAAGTATAGGAAATACTGTGAGATTTAACGTTGACTTTTTGAATCAATGAGATCTCTTGCAACATGTGCCATACAGCTTTGAAGTCTAGTTTCAGCTCTAAAGTGGCGGGGAGGAAGAGAACAAAAAAAAAGAAAAGAAAAGCAAAGCCCAACCCACACAACTTTCCAGTTCCTGCCACGTTTCTTACTGGAAGATTCCTTTACGGCTCACTTTGGCGGAAAAAAAAAGTCTAGGGTGACATTTCAAATACTTATTTGAACTTATGAAAAGAAAAAACTAGGTTTATTCAAAGTAATAGGATCTATTATACTTTAAAAGCAAAATAATTGTACTTTGCCCCAGGCACCAAGATGTCTTAAACAATGACCACATACAAAGAGCACACTGAATGGCTAAGTTTCATTTTTCTCCCTTCAGGTGTTTATTAGGATTTCTGTTAAAGCCTTTTGCCTAGGTAGTCAGTTTACTCAATAATGGTAAGTAAATTACTAAACATACGAAATAAATGAAAAATACCAGCTCTCAGAATTTCAGTACCTTCTTTAATATCCTCCTCAGGCTGTATTTCACGTTTGCCGGTGAAACCATGTTTGTCATTAAAAGATCTGTGGTTACCTACTGCATCTGTTAAGTGAAATATCAGAAGAGTTAATTGACTTAACAACAGCCTTTGCTATATTGCTTGCTTTTCATGAATTTCAAAGATCACAATGGGGACTTTTGATGTACGAAATGATAAAGCAGCAATTAATGTATCAATAAAGAACAAATTAGGAAGAAAGGTTTTTTTTTTAAATGATTCATATAATTTATATACCCTGTCCTGCACTATGCACTTGCTGAAGCCATTACTGAGTTCAGAGGAAGTTGTAAAGAAAGTGTAGGTTTGTACATTCATGTGTAATTTGGGAAGTTGTTTTTGCTACTCTTTCCTCTACTTTTAGAAAATGTTGCCAGTAAGTCTACTTAAAAGAAAACTGCAGATAGTTTATGTGAATAACCTTCAAAAACTATCTTACATGCCCCTGGTGCCTCTTCTCTCCCCCTTGCAGTGGGCATTTCGTTTATCAGTAAAAGCTGATCAATACGACCTGCAACAAAGGATGATTCCTATTATCCAGTCTTAGATAAATGGCATTTTGACAAATACATTTCCCCACAGTGTGTTTGCCAATCTGGTTAGACCTGCTTCAGGGCAAATATACTTCCAGACATTTACAGACACAGTTAATACATTTTAGATGCATTAATCCTCTTTATTTTTTTTTTAGCTAACTTTAAGGATACCTACTACGACTTCGCATTCTTTTTTTAATGTATCTGTAGTACTTGTCATATATAACAGAGTAAAAAATATAAAGCATTGCTAATGAATGTTATTACATTAACAAGAAATAATGGTAGAAGGACAGATATTTGAGACTGCTTGGCACTGCATGTCACTTTTCTTAAGGTCTACATTTGTGATTCTCCATCTTTGTATATCAATGTGTTCCTGTATTTTAAAAACCTCATACAGTAACTATTTTTCACATAGTGAACTGTTAATACTTAGTTGCAAGTTTGCATGTTATTGTTTTAATTTGGTTTGCTTTAACTGGGAAGGTGAGAGGGGAAGTAGTATAGAAAAGCCAGGCAGCAAAGCCATTTTCAAATAGAATTAAAGGTGAAATCTGAAATACGTTGAGAAGTCTCAAAATGCCACATTTTGTTATTCTTCCCTTGACATCTAAGGCACTATAACACTTTGGAAGAGGGATGTTATTTGTCCTATGAAAATTACTTTTCAGAAGCACAAAGAGTGACCAGATGTGCTTCTGGATATGAAGCATCACAGCACAGCTCTGCTTTAGAAAAAACAAGAGTTGGCTAAGAGAATTCTATGATACGCATGTAATAAACATCTAAACAAGTGTTCCCAGAAATTAGTTTCTTCAGTCTTGCAGGTTTAGATGGAATTACAGCATTCATAGAAAAGTAATTGGCATGCCAAAATAAACTGGCTTACAAGGAAGAAAAAAAGCTAACTTCTGAATTTTGAAATGATGAAAAGCGCACAAGTGCTTGACTTACGTGGCCCAAGCAGGTAACCAGCGCTATTCAAAGTCCAGCCCCTTTTTTCTTTTGCCTTAAAGAAAAAAATACAGGTATGCTACTGCATGAACTACACACTGTTTTCTGAAGACAAAGCAAACAGCACCCAAATTGACATTCTTTTAGCAGAAAATATCTTCTGAAGGCTCTAAATCAAGAAATATTGTAGAAAATAAAAGCCAATATTTCTGAAGCAAACTGTGAACTCTTGCCTTCTCTCCACCTAAGTCAATGATTCTGCTATTGATACCATGCGGTGTGCAGATTTCACACCATGCAAATGAAACTGCAAATCACACTTTGGAGGCAGAAATTTTGCCTATGCTCCAAGTTTATATTACTACCTGATAATCACCTTAACTAACAGCAATGTTTTCTTTTAGTTGTTAGGACTTGTACAACAGTCTCTATTAAAAAGTCCATACACACACCATCTTTTCCAAGTCAGATGGGACATTTATTCAATTTTGATCTATAAACTAGACTGTCTTTTTCCCCTTCAGTCATATTAATTGATTAAAAGGGAGTTAGTATTTAAAAGCCCCGAGTTCTTAACTAAAAACCTGTTGTGCCCAAAGTATTTTTAAGTGCTGCATCATGTCTAACCCCTAAATAAGAATACAGTGTATCACTGCAGGTTTTACTGTTATTTGCCAGCTGAGACATGGATGCTGCCCAAATGGATAAGGACCTCCAATGGTGAAGTTAGTACTTACTGAGAAAGCCAGTCCAACTGTTTCTGCCAGGGTGGTGCAAAGGATTAAAGACAGAAACAGGAAACTAGCGCACCTCTGCATCTGGAAAGAAACAGTGTTACAGTAAGTGCTCCGCGATGCCGCTTTGCCTGGATTCCCCCCGGGCACTGCGAGTATCCCCGCCGCTGGTGCCGATTTAGCGCCCGAATTCCCGCTGGGAAAGAGGGCGAGAGGGGAAGTACCTTGATCTGAGGCGCGACAGGCTGTTCCTCGCAGCAGTCGCCGGGTGCTGGTCGCAGGGCTGCAGTCCCGCGGATGGTCGCTCACTGCATGACCGCGGACACAGACCTGCACGCCCGACCAGGGCTCCCTCTGCGCTTTATGGGCTGCAAGAGCAGCCGCGCAGGAGAGGCACCCCCAGAGGGCGGGAGGGGAGCCAAGAGCCGCCCACCCCCCCATCCTCCGCCTCCCCTGGGTCATCTTCCCCTCGCGGACCCACCTCATTAGTAAGGGCAAACATTATAGTAATTCAATTAGCAGTATTTGGGAGCACGGAGCAGGCTGCAGGGAGATAACAGCCCGGCCAATTACGGCTGATTACAGCAGCCTTGGGCAGGCTGGTGAGCAGCGAGGGGAGCACTCATCTGGGCAGCCTGGCCTGCGCCTGTTACCTTCTGCAGCTTCAGCAGGACTTGGGTGGGCATGAGATGGCATAGAGTGAATACAGGTCACTTCTCAGAGACTCTGGCACGGAAGCAGAGCTGAAGACAAACATCTGCTTGTGATGTTGGCGTACAAGATTCCGTGTCTATGCTTTGCATTTGGGAATACTGAGGATGTCGCTCACCCCGGCTCTGTGATCACTGGAGCTCCCCTGGTCCAGGCCCCTCATGATCCCTTAAAATCCCTTTGACTCATGCTCTGTTCTAGCGTCAGAGCAAAAGCAGTTGAGTCAAAGCTCTGTTATTGCACTTCCACTCTGCTTTGTAGCTCAGATAGATACCTTTTTCTTTTCTTTCTTTCTTTTTGTTTTCTTTTTTTTTTTTTTTTAATGTTATTTGTGAATGGATAGGGATGCAGCTGTGATTAGGCTAGCCCAGTCTGCTAATTTATGACCAGTGAAGTTTCACCAGTTTGCTTATCTTAGTGGTGGTTGCAGCTGGCACCAGGGTGTGCAAAATTGAATTACAAGGCAGAGATTTCAATGTTAGTTCCCTTTTTCTCTAGGCCAGATTGTGTTTTCTTTGCAACAAATGGGTTTATTCACCACAAGCCTCTCATATTCATCTTTCAGCAAGCAAAACATCAGATGTTGCACAGAATAAGTTATACTTTCAGCTTCTTTTTCTGAAGCTGCTTCAGATTAACTGCAAACTTGTACATTAATGCAGAGCCAAGATGGCTATTAAACAGCGCAATACATCTATCATTCACCAGCTTTAAAGCAAACAATATTTTAATTCAATGTGGCATGATGTTCATAAATCAAGCTAGAAGCAGAAGCCTTGTCTTGTAGTTGTGTTTCCTACTCTCTTTTGGCAGGAGCAGTACAGTTGTAGTAGTCTAGCCATGTCACTGGATCTCTAATCTAAAGCTGCTCAAATACAATTCTTACATGCTAATACATGCAAACGGGAAGCTCAAATTTGCAGGTTTCATTTGATGCTTTTTATCACTTGCCGAAGCTGTTACGTCAGCCATTGCATGATCCTCACCATTCAGACTAGGCAGATCTGGAAAATAGCAATGTAATTTTTGCAAAGTATTGTTTTCCTTCACCTTCTCAAAAATGCATTTCTGGATGAAATTGCCGGGCTTTCAGCTCTCAACTCCTCAAAAGTAATTTCTGAAACTTGAAGCTTCCATGACACAGAATGTTTTCTTTGTGTTATTTGAATAAAGCCACAGAAGTTATATCAAGAGATGTCAAAATTTGCATTCAAGCAATTATACAAAAAAAGTGTTAATTCTGTCACCTTTGACCAGTTTGTTCTTCAGGTTCCCATAAAAAGTATTTGAGATACTGCACTTTAACATGTAATTTCCATTCCTATTTTTCATCACAGTACTTGCATCGTCTTGTCAAATTACAGAGTAAAAATGGTCCCTTCATATCCACGAAAGTCAGATGCAAAAGAAAGCCTCTTTATATACTCAAAGGCTTAATCCATCACTTGCCCATCATACTTTTTGTCTAAATCTATCTTTAAGTTAGTGTCATTTAAATAATTTTATCAGCCATTCCTTCAATTGATGTTCTCATTTCCTCAATTTTCCTTGTCAAGAATGCTATTAGTCTTTTTCTTTTCCATAGGAATTTTATATCTCAATGCTCAGACAGAACAATTAGAATTGGTTTGAATCCTGCCTTTTCTAGCCTAGCTTGAAACTAGTCATCTCTGTGACAACATGGTTTATTCTCTTATTGAGGTGACTTTTCAATGTACTAATTCCTTCATTAATTTATTTGTTGTTTGGTTAATTGCAAAGTCTGAATGCAATTTGCAGTAGCAAACCTAGTAGGGCTAGGGTAGTACCTAGTCCTCACCAGAAGTTCACCATCAGACAAACTCACAGTGAAGCTCATCTAAAATTTACTCAAGTCCATAGAACAATAAGCATTGATAACAAACTGCCTCTAATGTCTCTAAATTGACAGATGAGAAACGGGATTACCATTGGCTGTCTCACACAAGAACATGTATTCTGTTCTAGAATTGTAACTGCATTTCACAATAATTAAATGAAAACAGAGTTAAGCACTGTTTTCAGCCAGAATAAAAAGCATTGATTTTTTAAGGAAATAATGATAATAATAAGAATGAAACAAGACAGAGTATTGAAACAATGGGCTAGGGAAAAAAAATTGATTGGATTTCTGTCACTGGAGAACAAGGATTCTATTACGTGTTTAATAATAAAAAATTCCCTTATATACAAATAATGAGGAAGGATGACCTATCTTATTTTTAATTAACAAAAGCCATAAATCATCAAGAATGGCTACTTTTTATAATATTCAAGAAAACCACTGAATAAAAGTGGATTTTGTGGTATATCTTGGAAGGGTCTGGAGTTGCAGTGGCTCACTTCACTTGCCATTCATTACTGAGAGATAATGAATGAAGCAGGAAAAAGTGTCTGCTATTTCTTTGTTGAAGTTGTAGAATCATGTTTGGTTTCAGCAACCCACCAATGAATATCAGAATCAAATATTAAACCCCACTTCATTCACAGGGTGATGTTCATCTGCATCAAAAAATGTGTGAGGTTTTTTCCCTACTTCCTAGTTTCCTAATTCTAGTCTAGGGAGATAAGTTCCAGAAAATATTGTTTGCGATACATTGGACTAATTCTGATGAAACACTGACATTACAGGAGGAAAATGCTTTATTGGGGGAGTGTCATCTAACTAGACATGGAATTTGAAGATGTCTATCTTTGAGTCTAACTCAATATTTATAGACCACTAACATTCAGTGTCACCAGTAACTTGTGTTATTGGTGTTTTCTTCACTGGAAACAACCTTATATTTTTGAGATCAGTATTTTAATCCTGAGTACAGAGATTTGCCATTACTGAGCAAGGAGATCCATGGAGATCTTTTCTATGGCTAAATCTAATTCTCAGTGGGAAAGGCACAGATTTCTTTCCAGCAGTATGGTCATTGGTAGATCTAAGCAATTGGTAGATACAGAAGAAATGAGGCATTCCAGCTGCCAACAGGGCTGTGGATTGCTTCACTGATCTGAAGATTTGATGCTATTTTGTAGGTAAACGAGGCCACTGTCACAGAGCTGAAAAGTTAATGTAGTATTTCCTGCTGTTCAACAGCATTACCCCAGCCTTCAATATTTGTATTTCAGCTGCTCATTGTTGACCTTAGCAGAGATAAGTTGAGGATGACACTGCTTGCCTTTGTCTGAAGATGACATAGAACTTCAATATGCAGCAGTCATTTTGAAAGTAATTTGCTCCTTTAGTTTCAAGAAACCCCTTAATTATTTTTTCCTTCACATGTATAAAACTTGTTTTTTCTTGAAGATCAAAGAACATGTTTTGTTCTGTTTAAATAGTAATAGAAGGGTCATTCTCCTCATTCTCCCAAAGCCTTTGCTATTGTTTCCTTTCTATTTTCCCATTTTGTAATTTCTGTAAAATGTAAGTAATTTTCACTGAGTGAATCTTTTGCCCGTTTTACCGCCTACAGCTCAGTGTTAAAGAGAACTGAATATTAAAGATAGCTTCTGAGTGAAAGGTTTTCTGTTCCGAATTACACCGATATCAACTAATAATTTCCTCTTATTACATCAATCAGTGTGCACAACATATATCATTGCACACAACATGTATCATTGCACACAACATATATAATTTCAACAATACTGGCTGCCACATGTTAATTGATCTTATAAGTTTTTAAAGTTATTTTGGTCCAAGAAGCACATTGATTTTAGACTGGCTATAAAAAAGAAACAACAGAATGAAAACTTCAGAGGAAAAAATCTGAAAGTTAATTACTATACATCAATAATTACTGTGAGAAATGAGAAAAACCACTTAGTCTTGATTTCCACTTCATAAATCTTAGAGGAAAATAATGTATCTGTCCCATTTGGTTAAAATCAACAACAGGTTGAACCAACAGGTTCCAATCTATCAGGACAGGTTGCTAGCCACTATAACCACACAAGCTATCCTGAAGAAGTCAGATTAAACCAGCAGTTCTTTTCATGAGGTTTATCTGTGAAAAGCACTGAGAATTTGAAATATCTTATGAAATACCATTTGCATGATTTTCCAGTTCTGATACTAGTGGATCAATACAGACTGAACACCCTACTGCCATTTCTAGTCTTATGCATCCCCAGACCTCTGCTATCTGGACAAGATGGCTCAATGCAGAAGCTTTACTGAAATTCCAGGAGAGCCACTGCACCAGCAATTCTTTTTGTAGGCCAGGGAGAAGGATGTCTTCAGAGCCACTGCCCCTCTCAGAAGCAAATATAGTATCTCAGCTCTGTAAGAGGTAACAGCACTTGGTGCTCAGCTCCTGCTAAAGTTAGAGCTCAACTCTTTGGGAGGCACAACTCTGCATCCTGCAACTTCTGGGAACCTCTGGCTCAGAGAGCAGGTTCAGGACTTGTAGATGCAGAGGCTCCTTTCCCAAGTTCTGAATTCTGATGCTTGCCTGAAGGAAGTTGATTCTTGGGTCAAGCTTCCATTTAATTCCTAACTTGCCAATGACTTCCTCCACCTTTGACAGTAAATGCAGTGGAAGCTCACACCTACCAAACACAAGGGAGCTGTTTCTTCTCCTGCAAGTTCTCTGGAAGACTTACTGCCTACCCGCTGATAGGATATGATGTGAGGAGCAGCTGATGACAGCTACCTGTCTCTTGGTGAGCAATGTCTAAGATGATTACCAGAAGTTTTGAAACTTTTCTTATTTAGAAGCAACAGAGACCTGAAGTATTTTGTCTCAGGGTCCTACTCAGTATGAAATTATATGCTTATTATATTGTTTCTCATTTTGATTACTAAAGTTACATATGTGAATAGCTCTGCACAGATGCGCTATGCCATGGTACTGGGTTTTTTACATCACATGAAATAAACTTTGTGTGTTTTGTCTTTTAATGTTAAGCAATCTGAGATTTCGCTGCTTTTAAAAAATCTTGCCTATGTTAAAAATAACATGAGCTCTTTATTCGAAAACAACATCATCATAACACAATTAGGATTTCTGTAGTGGCTTTGATACCTCAAAATGTGCTTATGAGGCACCATGCAAAAGATTTCTACTATTCAATTATAGTTTTACATTCAAATCAGGATTCTGCAAATATTGTACGTTTTGCATGGGGCTTTATTTCAGCACCTCTGGATAAGTATACAGTTCTGCAAAATATAAACAATTACCACACATTTTCTTTAAGTGTAGTTTAGAGTGAGGTGTTACTGGTTTACATTTTGTTTAAGCACAAAATGGAGTTAGCAGGATGATATTACGCAGCCTTCATTATCCTACTTTAAATGCACCCAATTAGTCTTTTTCTGCTTTGATAAGAAGTGACCCATTCCATCCTACAGGCTCACTGTGTAATCTGAAAACAGGTTAGGAGAAATTTGGTGGGTTGCACTGTATTCCAGAAATGGAAAGGCTTGAGCACATTTGATCTCAGATCAAATATAGATCAGTCCTGTATGAATTTTATATGTTCATATGAATGTTAAGTCTGTTCTCTTACTTTCTTTCAACTTCCATTTGTGCTTTTAAACTAGTACTTCATTGCTTTGAGGGTTAAACACTATGAAGGGTCTGTTTTTCTATTATCACTGCAGACAGACAGATCACACTGGCTCACTTTCTGTCATGCGGTCCAGGAAAAATAATACTCTCTATTCTTTGTCTTACAGGTTCTCACAGATTTGTTCAGTTTACTGTATCATCCCAAGAAATAGAAGTGATAGAGGCTTTCTAGCTGCTTATAGACATGAAATTTGAGTCTTTGATGTCAACTCTTTAATATCAAATGAGAAAAGGTTTCCAGGAGTCTACTTGTTCCTGCTTTCTACTGTGAGAGAGATGAGAGACATAGAGATGATTAGATGATGATCAGGGGTCTGGAGTATCTCTCTTATGAGGAGAGACTGTGGGAGCTGGGCCTGTTTAGTCTAGAGAAGACTGACAGGGGACCTCGTTAATGCATATAAATATCTCAAAGATGAGTGCCAAGAGGATGGTGCCAGACTCATTTCAGTGGTGCCCAGTGACAGGATGAGGAGCAATGGCCATAAACTATAACACAGGAAGTTTCACCTCAACATGAGGAAGACTTTCTTTACATTGAGGGTGGCAGAGCACTGGAACAGGCTGCCCAGGGAGGGGTTGGAATCTCTCTCTGGAGACATTCAAGACTCACCTGGACACGTTCCTGTGTAACTTGCTCTAGGTAGCCCTGCCTTGGCAAAGAGCTTGGACTAGATGATCTGCAGAGGTACCCTCCAACCCTAATTATTCTGTGATTGTGAGGTATTTAAGTCTAATCTTAGGTCTGCCATGACTCTGCTTTCATTAAACGAGAAGAAGTTACTGGTGTAATAATCATAGAACCTTGTAAGTTTATTGTAGCTGAGGGACTAAAAGCCTGTGATGGAGATAAAAGACTCAAACTATGTGTGTATATTATACAGAAGGTACATACATACAAGTGCCCAGCTTTAGATCAGGGACACCTACAATGGTTGTTTAAACTTCATGTTTTGGGGAAATCCCAAGAGCTTTTATAAAGACCATGTCAGTAATGGATTTATGCCAGTACGTTTCCTGCATTTTCCTATTCAAGTTGCAAGAAAAGAAAGAAAAGCTTCCTTTTCAAGTCATAGAAAAGTGCTGATATGACATGTATTATGAAAAACCTTGCAGCGCCCTTTTATCACGTGAATTTAACAGCTTATTCTGTTGAAGATCACATAGTTTGTAGGTTGACACATTGTACACCTCTTACTTCTCTGGACTCTTGCTTTTTCACTCCACTTTGCTAACTTTTCTTATGATTGTTTTGGTCACATAGGTTATAGAGGTGACTTCCGTAAATACCCGAGTTTCATGAAGGACAGAAAAAGCAGCAATAAATGTCCTCTCATGCTAAGATATTCTTGATGTATTCCTTAGAAAATGATCTCTGTCAGGTCTTTTTTACATTCTTTATATTCTACAAAAGCAGTTTAGAAAAGCATTAAAGAGATGATTACATATATAAAAATAAATATATATATACACACAAGACAGCAATAAAATCAAACTTTCTGTTAACTGTAATAGGCTCAAAAAGTTTATGCAAGTAACTAAATGGATTAATTTCCATAGACCTTCTGCATATAAAACTGCTAGATTTTCTCTTCTGTCTCTCCTCCTACTAGGCAATTAAAAAAGGCCATTGGAAAAAGGGTGGTCAGCCAAAGAGTTACGAAGGATGTCTCTGAACTGTGGTACAGTTCACTATCATTCTTCAAAGCTTGTTTTACCCCTAGATTTAACCCTCTATGGCCCAGAATTTAGATCATGCTTGTTGAAATTGGTCAAATAATAAGAATAGTAGAAATGTTGCTTTCTAGAGGAAGGTAAATGATTTCTGTCATTTATCTCATCAACATGCGATCAGAAGAAAGCCTATTGTCCAGGTCATTGAATTGTTGAATTATTGTGTATATTCAAGGGAATGCCTTCTGATTTTATGATGATTTCAATTCCTAAATATAAAAGGACTTCCATTAAAAGTGCTGTAGGAATACAATGCGCTCTTTGTCCAATTTTAGTAAAACTGCTACAATGTAATTTCTTCATCACAAGTAGGCCTGACTTCCTTCTTCATATCTTCACACTTTTTTCAATCTTTATTTCTGCCTCTTAAATGGATTTATTTTACTTGTTTATATTTCAAAATTTATTTTGTCAGGTTAAAGGTCATTTTCAAAACTTACTTTACAGTTCAGTGTGCAAAAAACATAAGATCAGTGTATCATCATATTTATCTTCATAAAGTATGAAAGAAATATTGTGACAGAACTTGTGAACTTTGAGACCAGGAACAATTGCTTGGCAGAGTAAGTTATTTGTTACTAAGCTAACCGTCTTATAGCAACAACTAAACCATCACTTCTTCCTGAGTCAGCTTAATCTCTTTACGTAGAAACTGCAAAAGCTAGCTCTCTGTTTCAGCGGTTCTTTGCTTGTAATCTTCTCGAATGCAATTAAATTTTCTTCTGGTTCACCTAAGAAATGCTTCCAGGAACCTGATGATTCAGGATTTCAAGGAACATTTCAACACAGAGCAAAATTAAAAAGAAAATTTAAAAAACATACCTTTTAGTGTGCAATCTGAATTTGCACATTTGGAAAGACTGATCATGCCAGATGTGATATTCCTTTGTCTTGCCGCCTCTTCTCAAATGCACCTACAATTGCTAAAATTTGGGCAGATACAATTTGGATTGCAAATGTAATGAAAAATGTCTTCTGGAGAGATTACTATAGAAGAAAACTTTGCTGTTATTGAAGGGAAATAAAAGCATCTTTTACTGAAATTTCAGTCTACCAAATATAGATAAATAGCTTAGGTAAGAGTGGGAAAGGTAAATACATAATATCCCTACAAGTCTATGATATTAGAGTCATTTGGCAGTAAAACTATACAGTTGGGATGATTCATGCCTCTTTTGGAACAATTATTTCAAGTTATCTATAGGTTGAAGAAGACATCATTGCACAGGTCTTGATGGCTGTATTCAGAACCATAACTTTGAACTTTTTACTAAGTGAGTTTCAGACAATCTGACTTCAGGTGTATAAGTACCTAAATAAGGAATCAGTGATGCCTCAAGAAAGTGATTATGAGTATTTGTTGGTAATTTCTCTCTCTTTGCTGAAAATACGGGCAGCTAACATCTTGTGCAGCTAAGACGCTTAAGTCTTATTTAGATGCTAAAGGAAAATGATATGAATGCCTCTTTATATATAAGAATCCCCTTGCCTACATTACCTAGAAGCTTTTAAAAAATATCTAAATGATTTACAAAAGTACATGTTTGTTCTTCAGAACTTCAGCCACAAATGCCTGACTTTATAAGCGATTTCACTGTATTGTACTTTTTATTTTTACATAGACTATAAAAGGTTTATTCTTCATCTGAAATTTTCATTCACTAAATGTACAAATGCTGAGGAAAAACAAAGGGTAGTCTTTCTTCAGACCATTTCAATGGTTGGTTAGATTCCTTTCCTCCCTCCCTCCCTCCCTCCTTCCCTCCTTCCTTCCTTCCTT
>WYDI02014133.1:0-23337 GCA_009867235.2 Psittacus erithacus | reverse complement strand
GAATATACATTCCTCAAATCTATCATAATTTGAAGTCAAACACACAAACAACATACTCTCCCTTATTTTGGTAAACAAAAGAAGGGTTCCTCCCTCCTCAAGTTGATACAGGAATATACATTCCTCAAATCTATCATAATTTGAAGTCAAACACACAAACAACATACTCTCCCTTATTTTGGTAAACACTGGCAGCATTATGAACTCAGCACTAGATTGTGAAATCAGCTGTGAGACTGCTGAGGAGATTAAGGAAGAATGAGTCCTGTTCTTTTGTTCCTCCCACAGAGGGCTATACAGAATTTCAGAGCAGAGAGGAATACAAAAATGGATGAAGCCTTGCCTCTTCTCTTCCCAAGATAATCTGCCCCTGCAAATGAGCCAGTGACAAGAATAGTAAAAAATTTTTTTATATTAATAACAATAATTAACATCTTCGGGAGGAAAGGGGGAAACGATTCTTTCTTTGTGCTGTGCATGTAATAATAAACCAATCTAATGCTCATTAACAATTGTATCCCCAGGGCATAATTTGGAGGTAGTCCACCTACATAGTTTCCAAAGGCTTAATCTTATAAAGATAAGAATGGTTTTATATCATCTGGAAATGAGTTGTACTTAACACATTAGACAAGCAAGAAGGGCTTGGAACACAATTTTCATTAAGGATGAAGGACTGATTTGCGTCATTTTTCAGATAAGTCTCCTACACATTCATCTTTCCAGGTTCAGTCAGTAAAGAGTAGACTAATTTTACAGTGAGGCTTTCCTGATAGTTGTGCTGTGGAAATTCCACAGAGGCGCAAGGTGTCCCATCAGCACAGCGATTCAGACATCTTCCAAGGGCCATAACTGCTCTTCAGGGACCTCAGAAAACTACTTTATACGGGCTAATTGTAGGTTATCCAAGCTCAGATTTTTTGTCCAAATTTTAGTTCACAGAAAGACATGAAGTATTTAAGACCAGAACAAGTCTGGCTGAATTCTTTTCCATTTCATTGTATAAACAATGTTAAGCTCCATAGCCCTTTCGGTGTATGAAATACAACTCTGAGCTTGCCTTAAGGTTGTTGTTAGTGGTGCCTCTGAGTATGAAATGTCAGTGCACTATGCAAGTTCAGCTCTCTTCTCAAAAAGTACCAAGCCACGTAATTTCTTTGGATATCTAGAAGTAAACATGACATGACTGTCTTCAGAATAATACCTTGTTTACAGCAGTTTAAGGGATGTCAGAATTTTTTTTTCTGGAAATTGCTTATTGGTTCACCAGAGAAATAGTATGACAGTGATTTTCCAAGCATAATAATTCTGTTTACTGGGGAAGGGAGAAGGAATCTTTATACATGCCTCATCAACTCAGAGAAACCTGTCGGAAAGACAACTGTTGGAGCTGGGCGGACTGTTTGCAGAAATGTGGTCTCTTTGTCTAACCACAAAGTAACTGTTCCCAGACTGACGTCCTCGAGTGTCTGACAAACGCTGTGGGATTGACCCACCAGAAACCTTGCCTTGAATCTTTGTTACAAATCTGTCTCTGAAAGCTCCTGGCATCTCAGTTTATGTGGGTAATAGTGACTGGTCAGATCAATCATATGAGCTAATTTTGTATCCTGACAGGACAAGTATTTCTAGTGTAAATACTTGTCTGAATTTGAGAACATGAACTTCTGGAAATATTTGAGCTCACAACTTCAAAATTGTATGTATATCTACAATATTGAAAATCTAATACCAAACATTGACTTGAAAACTAACAAAATGAAAGTGTAAGTGTGGATATTAGAGGTTTTTTTTAATCTCAGTGGAATATCCAGATAATATTTGCTTAAGTCTTAGTACAATGCAAGAGAATACTAAGAGTTAGAAATGCTATTTCCGGTCTTGGTGGCAGCATAGAAAATGCAATCTCATCTTAGAATACTATTAGTATTTTAATGTATATGACAATTAATAAGATGACTTCTATTCATGCACATAAAAACGGATCTTGCAAAGATCTATTTGGTGACAGTAGGAAAAATAAGCAAATAAAAATGAAAAATTCTTTTAAAATCCAAGCCTGGAATTTTCCTCCTTAACCTTTAAAATGCATTTATGTACTTGTTTTTGTTATTTAAACATATGAATAAATGACTTCAAAACCTGGCAAATGATGTTGCAAGAAACTGTAAAGCTAGTAGGAAAGAGCTTTTTTCTTTGTTACAAACTACTTGAGACTGAGGGCTACCTCAAGAGCTAAAAAACCCGGAAGAGCTGTAAATCACATTGTGTAGGATTATGTTTCAAATAAATAGTAGCTTATTCCTTGCTTTGTTTTCTGTCACATTTATCAAGCATATGTTGAAGGGAAATCAATAATTTCTTAGTCTTTTACTCTTCCCTGCCATTGAATGGTACTTAATATTTTTCTGTAAGTCTTCAGTGGCTGATCCCTTTCTTTCTCTTTTAATCTTTGAATCTATACAACATGTCAGAGATCCCCTGCCTATTTCCTCTAATTTTTCATAATTGTATGGAATTGCTTTTTAGGAAGTACAACAGGAGCATGTATTTCTCCTGCCTGGTGATCAGTAAAACAGATACTGCTTTGATTCTGAAAGCATTACCTGGTGCTAGGTGCTTTTGGTATGAACAACAGCAGGGACTGAAGCTGAATATGAAGAACTGAGTGAAAAACTGTGTTATCATAGTCTTCTGAGAAGTACTAAGAACCCCATCGCACAGTTAAAAACAGACTGCACTCTGTACTCAGTCATAAGGCTAGGCAGGTAATTTGGTTTGAACAACTGAGAAAAATTAACTTCCTCTTACTAGAATTACTTTACAGATAGCACTATTTTCAGCCACATTTCTTTAAATAATTTCTGGTGTGTAGCTGATTTATGAAAAATTTACAAACCTGAATGCTAAAATTTGAGCTACTTTGGATTGAGAAGTCATAAAACACATCAGTATTTCTCATATAAGTAAGCGGAATTTGTTATCCTGTACAAATGCAAGTACAAATTATGCACTTACAGGCAAAACTCTGTCATAATCTTCACGTAACATTCTGCACTGCCATCTGTTTGCTCTAGAAAAGGAGTACAAAAATTTTTTAACCTGCATTTTTTTAAAAATGGGCATGACTATTTGTAGAAGATTTGATTTCTGTTTTCTTTATTCTCTACTGAGGACAGCACATTAGGAAAGAAAAATATTAGCTTACCTCATCTTTGCCATTTTCATTTTTTCCATAGGCATTTTGCAGCAGTGTGTATATTCAGCAAGAGATGATCTTTGATGGGTATATGCCCCCCGACCTAATCACAGTCATAGTAACATTCTAACTCACAACTGATTCATGTTGCAAGTGAGAAATGGACCCAGCTTTGCTGCTGTGGTCATGACTTCTCCTTTGGTGATCTCTTGGTTTCATCTTTGGGGGAAGGCAGAGGGAGGTATAGGGCTTTCTTTAGACAAATAGCAGTGTATTTTTAAATTAAATATATCCCAGCCTAAATCTACTTTGGTACTGTTAGTCTTGTTTTTAATATGCTTTTTTATTAATAGAAGAATAATTAAGAGGTCTGTACCTTTATGAAAGACAAAATAATCCTACAAATATTATCATGTATTTTTTTCCAGATATTTAAATTTTTCAGTGTCTCCATGGTGTTCCCAGTACAATTATTTCTTGTAATCTCACATGATGTAATTTGGGTTTCTTTTTTATCTTCCCTTCTTTATGGGAAAGTCCATGCTGCAGCTGGGTACATGACTGCACAGTGGTTTGCTGGAAAGGTCAGCAGTTGCATAGCCTGTATCCACATGTAGGCATTTAAGGGTTTATTCTGGAGTTCCCATTACTTTCAGTGTTATCCTTCATGTTTCAGCCAGTTACTCTTTGAGGAAATAAATTTTCAAGTAGAGTCTTGCAATGAATAGATACCATGGCACTCACTTACACTGTGGAATCAGCTTTGTCATTTTTTCAGGCAAGAATTCCCCCAGCATCAATGATTGTAGGTTTGAGCATGCTGGCCCTAATGCAAGCAGGAGTGCAAAGCCTTAATGACTGGAAATGGGGAGGATGTTCTCTGTTTGGCATAAAGCTATTTCTAAGAGGATGTTGCCAATTTTAAAATGCTCTGAATTCAAAGAAGAGTTGAGGAGAAAAAGCAGAGACTCTGCAGTCAAAGCTTTGTTTGAGCAGACTTGTGTTAAAAAATGGCCTTATCAAAACAACCAGTAAATAAGAAAGGGTACCTTTACGCAGTGGTGTTCCCTCCATGCCTGTCATGAAGCATTTTAGTTAAACTGATACTAATTGGTAACTCTTCCAGAACTTGGATATATGCCCTTCGAAGGGTAGCTGAGAATCTTTCCAGTTCAGTGAACAAGTTACTAAATCTTTCTGTTACAGTCTTCTAAGTAAAATCAAGCATACATGGTGCATGAACCGTAATCATGTGATTTTTTGTAATCTTGGGATGTTTTCCTTAGGTTAAGAGCACATTGGGCTTGAAATGCACTTATTTGTAGCTCAGACGAATCGGTTTCAATTATTACAAAAAATAGTAATAGAAATAACAAAATTCAGCATATGTAGTGATATGGAGGGGACTGGAGGGATCTTTCGAAACTTAGCTAAACTCTCAAAATTGAAAAATACCAAAGAAGTTCCTGGAAAAGGAAGCCACCTTCAGAAGACTACTGAATATGGCAAGATCAAATGCCTAGCAGTTAAGGAACATGTAAGAAACACAGTTAGTCAGAAAGCACTCCAAGACAGCAAACAAGCTGAGGTACAAAATAAAAACTACTATTCTGGGGGAAGAAGAAAGGAGAACCCTAGGGACTTTGATACGAAGTTAGCGGATAATAGTGTGTTTTCCAGAGGGGAAGCAAAAGTATTAGAAAAGATATCACATTTACTAGTGTCTTAATGTCCTGGGTTCAGCCACAACTCTTAAAAAACAGAAATGTTTGGGAAACTAATGATGACATGATAAAGAAGAAAAAATAGACAGTTTCTATTTATAGAAGCACTAGGCAGTTATGGCTTATCAGGATTTATTTCAACTACCATCATTATTACCACCTGTTTAGAAACTGATCTGTGGAACCGCATGAGGAAATATGAACTAGTCACGTCCTTTGGACAGAGATGGACTCAGAGACCTAACCAGTCTCAACCTTATTTAATTTCTGTAGCATTTCTAAATGGGAGAGAGCTATAAGCAAGAGCAATTTATTCTACTCCTGCCAAATAACAGTGGAAGTAATATGAATGCCAACAGCATCTGGGAAATTTTTCTTCTGTATGAACAAGTGGTGAACCTTAGTCATTAGTGTAGCTTTGTCACTTGACAAATCTAGAACTGGGAAGATTAGAATACTACGGCTACTCCCAGTATTGCATTAACCCCCTTTTCTTTGATTTTCTCAAAAGTATCTAAATTGCAAGGTTCTCAGTGTCACCTAGTGGCTTCTTGTATAGTGGACTTATCAGAGACATCAGGAAAGCCATGTCATTCTGGTTTCAGAGGTTGTTTTGAAATCTCCAAAGAAGAGGAGTGTCTCTTCACTCAGGCCAGAGGAAACAAAAATTAAGCCAACACATACCTTCCTTCTCCTTGTGCATCATATCCATCTGGGATAATAAAATCTGGTCTAGACCAACAAATAGAGATCTGCCTGTACATCCCTTCACACACAGTCTATGTGGAAGGAGTTGGAAGAGCAGGTGGGTAGCATTTGTGTTCTTCCTCATGTGCCGCTCTCTGGAGCTGGCAGCTCAGAGAGGGAGGAGTAAGAGGGGGGAAAAAGCTACTGCTGACTGCGGTACAGGTGTTTTGCAAGGAGAAATTGTAATTCTGTGCTCCAAACTTCACAATCTAGTCCTTGCAGCGCTCACAAAAGCAAAGTTACTGCTTCATGAAAGACTTTTAATGATTATTGTGTTTTTGCTAATACAGTTTTTTATCTTGAGTCCTTGAGGTAAGAAAGACCACCTTAG
The DNA here is from genome assembly GCA_009867235.2 of Psittacus erithacus. Classification (NCBI taxonomy): domain Eukaryota; kingdom Metazoa; phylum Chordata; class Aves; order Psittaciformes; family Psittacidae; genus Psittacus; species Psittacus erithacus. The sequence continues at coordinate 17,336 of WYDI02014133.1, read as the reverse complement.
AGAAAGAAGTGCTTACTATTTTGACAAGCTGAGAACATAGATGCTGTTCAGCTTAGAGAAGAGAAGCTGTGTGGAGACCTCAGAGCAGCTTCCAGTGTCTGAAGGGGGCTACAGTATGCTGGAGTCGGACTTTTCATCAGGGACTATAGAGACAGGACAAGGGGTGATGGGTTCAAACTGAAAGAGGGGAAGTTCGGATTAGATCTAAGGCAGAAGCTCTTCCCTGTGAGGGTGCTGAGGTGCTGGCACAGGGTGCCCAGAGAAGCTGTGGCTGCCCCATCCCTGGCAGTGTTCAAGGCCAGGTTGGACAGGGTTTGGAGCAACCTGCTCTACTGTGAGGTGTCCCTGCCTGTGGCAGGGGTTTGTAACTGGATGACTTAAGGTCCTTTCCAGCCCAAACCAGTCTGGGATTATATGATTCTATTTAAAAAAAGATAACTACCACAGTCTAAATAAATAGGACATTCTGAGAATGCTTCATTCTGTCAATATTTCTGTTCAAAATTTTCTTCAAATGCCTCCTCTTTTTCATTGAGAAAGAGGAGAACAAGCATGTATGTCCTCAGGCATTTTGCTTCTTGAAACAAAGGACAGAACATTGCTTCTATTGTGAGTGTGACTTATTGTCCAGCAGTGTTTCACACCAACGCAAATGCAGTGGACATAATGGAGGGAGCTGCATTTCTGAAAAAAATGCTTCCCATAGTGGACTGAAAGGACTGATAGAAATGCTCAAGCTTTAATTTATAGAAAGATTATAAAACCAAAATAAACCAGTCACTTCCTCTGCCTGCAGTCCATAATACTTCACACCCCCAATAGAAATAATTTTATGACATGAATATTAAAAATAGAAGGTGTATATTTGCATCAATAAAATAAGAGATAGTGAATTAAACATGTTTCATAAATAAGCAGGACATAAACATAAAAAATAATGGTTTTGGAAATAAGATATTTTGAAAAAGATTGATTGGTGGTATAGAGTATATAATGTACGAGACAGAAGTCTTATTTTCTGCAAGTAAACATTTAGCCTTTTCCAGAGAAAGGATCAAAATTTTTTCACTGCAGTACTAAAATCAGTGTTAGAATGACCCCCAGTATGGAAGCTGTCAGTTTTTCTAAGCAGAATTTGTGATGTTTTTCTTTCATGGTATTTTCTCTGTAAAAAGCCTCTCCAAAACAATCATTTTCTATCTCAGGTTATTGCAATTAATCATAAATTTGTAACATTTCAGCAGAAGTTAGATGTAGAAAAATAATCACGGGGAGCATAAACTACCGTATAGCTAGGTTTTGGGGTTTTTTTCTGGATGCTAAAGTTTGCTTTTAAAGCACATTTTCTGAAACTTTGAAGAGCTTATGGTGAAAATAATGTAGTGGTCTTTGTATTTTGTAATTTCAAATACTTCTCCTGATTCAAATGCACTGGACCAGCACTAACCAAAATGACTCAAATAGAAAATTATTTTGTCAGAGGCACTTGAACGAATGCTCCAGCTGTGGTGCTGAGAAATAACTAAAATCTGCTGATATTGAAAGAAACTCTCAAGATCTCGGAGCATTGCAATCTCAACATTCCCTCTAGATAAGGACAGCAGCCACCAGGGTACCACATGTAAATGTAACGTCAGTAACTGGAATTTGGGATAAACTGACTTTATCCTAATCAATGCAGTGAAGATAGTCATATTTGCTGACTTGAACAGGATACATACATGGTTTTATGAGGAAACAAGCCTGGAGGTCAAAGCAAGGTCTGCAAAAGATGATGACAACAGCACAGAAATTTGAACTCCTTGGATTGTGAAGCAGAGATTGCTGATCACAGCAAGAAGGATGGAAGAGAAACAAGGTAGACATGTACTGCTAAACCATCTACTAATATGGAAGTATTAATTTTAGCAGTGTCTGCAGGACTAATGTATCAGCAAGTCATTAAAAATGATCATTTATTAAAAAGGATTAAAATGCAAATCAGCTATTTAACATTGTGACAGCCACAGCTGACAGATTTTTTGATGTCATAAGTAAACCTGTTCATATTACAGAATGTAGAAATATATGGCGGATATGAAACTCCTTAAGTTTTATATGCCAACTCAGTAGAGGGGTAAAGATACAACCAACCTCACTATTTATATGCCTTCTTACCTTAGAGGTACTTATCTTAGCCTTTCCTTCTGGTTCCATTGTAGTTTTCTGGTCCATGAGATACTTCTGTAAGACTGGAAACATTAATTTTTGGAATGTAGCTTCCAGTTTGCCCATATGTCTTCCAGCTGCATTTTTGCATATCTAGTTAAATTGCATGTATTACTAACTTACTTGTTAGTTTGTACTAACATACTTGCTGACCTTGCACATATTGTGTAACATCCATATCATTTCCATATCAACATATTCATCAGAAAGAGAAACAAAAGCAAGAGCACTTGGGATCAAGAAGGTGTTTGGGAGTCAGTAAATTCCTGCCTCTTGCGTGGCAGGAGAAAGTGGAAGTAGGATTAGCCTTTAGGTTAAAGACTCAGAGGGGAATTTGAGGCTTTCAAAAGACAAAAATGCAGAAGACCATATTCTTTGCTTGTATGGGACATTGTTAATGCATGTGTTTTTAATGTTTTGATAATCGTGCATGTATTCAGAGACCTGAAAAACATCTCAATCTTTGTAACTTGAGCTGGTTTTATGATACATTCAAACAGAACTGACTCTTGCTGCAAGTCCAAGAACAAGCCTATCCATGAACCAGATGTCCTCCATGTGGACAGGAATACACATAGGACAAAGATATGACTAATTCTCTCTATGTGGTGTAATGTTTGTCTCTCAAAAAATGTAATGAGTTTCTCTCAGAATACCTCAAAAAGAAGAAAGCAGAATGAATAGTGGGGACTAAAGACTTGCTGGAAAATGTATTAAAGGACTGGGAGAGTAGCTGTACTAAAATGAATTTATTTAGAATGGGGACAGACTGAGAAGTATAAGAATAATAAATTATTTACAGAAAATAAATTTGTTTATTCTACTGCATTTACTTCTAATTCAAGTGTGCGAACATATTTTATTTCTGTTTAAAAAAGGAGAGCTTATACCAGTAAATAATTACTTTTCAAATATAACAAATAATACAACCCCAATGTCATCAGGTAGAATTCAGTTCAACTAAGAGTCATGGCTGTCACTGAACTAAGAGTTGCTGTGGACAAAGTGGTAAAGAATATGGATCTCATTATCTTGTACAACATTTCTACACCTCCCATAGGAATCAGGTAACCCAGGGGATACCTCAGTACCTTACTAACACAATAATGAAAATTTCCAGTCATTCTGAATTGACCAATCCAAGAACTTCACCAAATTCTATGCCTGTGGCCCTTAGTTTGCTGCTGAAAAAATGGAGAAATATAAATTCAGTCTGAATAGCTTTAGGATAAGAACTCTTGATGTGGAAAGAATCAGTATCTCCTCTTCCAATTTAAAGAGATAAGAAAACAAATAATAAGGTTCTGCTATCATAATCTTTCAATTTAAAACTATTATTCATGATAGCATTGCATTGGGAAAATATATTGAAAATTACTTAATGTAAATCATTACTGTATAAAAATACCAGTGCTTCTTTTTGCCATAGAGTTTTACGAAATTTAGTATTTACTAACTTTTAGGACCTGATGAAAGTAAACTCCAAACCAAAATTGTAAGAGCTCACAATTACTCTTTCTATACAATGAATAAATCTGTTTTTCTTCTAGGCATGGACTTTAACTATACCCAACACAGCCTGATTGAAAAATAGGAACAGAAACAAACAAACCACTAGAAATCTCAGATTATTTTGACATGGGTTAGTGGTGGCCTTGGCAATGCTGCAGTAATGGTTGGACTTGGTGATCTTAAAGGTCTTTTCCAACTTAGTTGATTCTGTGATTCTATACTTGAGTCAAAAGCAGAGTCTGTCACATACTGAGCCTTTTGATATGATATCCTGCAGTGTCTTTGTTGTAGTTAAACTAAGGTGAACAAGGCAGGCAGAAGAATGTTTGGACTGGTAAAGGGTAGTGGTTTGAAGTCTAGCTTTGCAGCTAGTAGTGAGTGGCATTGCTGACAGGTTGGTCTTTGGCACAGTGGAGCAGAATGACACTAAATTGGTGGAAATTGCTTCTTAGAAGAGCTCTGAAATGCTGGAAATATGCATTAAAAGACCAAAGGTCTCTGATGGCCTGTTTTGTATAAAGCAGCTTCAGACTATTAAGGAGTTTGTGAAAAGGTCTTTGCCATATATTTAAGGATGAATTTGCCATGAATGAGTAACTACAAAGTATTACATTAATCTGGTATTGACTGACTGAAAGCATTTCAGAGCTCCTCTAAGCAACATTACCTGTTCTTGTCCTCAGGAAATCAAGTATTATTACACTACATCTCACTGTGGTTTTTTTCTCAGTTGCACTTAATTTATTTCCTTTTTACATTTAGTTCCTATATTATGTCTTGAAATAATTACAAGTAGGGGGAACCTCCAGAAGAGTTATTGAAGGTTGTGATTTTGGCAGATTTTATTGTACTATTGTCATGAAGACATCCATCCTGGTTGGGGAGCCAGAGCCATAGAACAGATCCTGAGGATGTACTGAGACCAATAGTGCTGGAAGTCTGTACAGCCCTTTATTCCTCTTAGTAAATTAATTCCTCAAAGTATGTTAAGTGTTATTGCTGTTCAAGATAAATCAGTTATCAGAATAGAAATATGTCCAGGCTGAATAAAGTGAATGTAACTGACATCTTGAACAAGGCTTTTTGTGTATCTGAAAAATAGCTGCTGATTTAAAAGTAAATCACTGACTGTATTAAAAGGCAAACTCAAAAGAAAATAACCTGTTGAATGATGCTCTTCTCAATTTACCTTGAAGCAAACAACCACAATTAGGAACATTCTGGGAAATATATAGTTTAAAAGAATTCCTTGGCTAAGCTGACAGAAGTAAATTTTAGGCTTAAATCTGCTTTTCAGAAACCTTTTTTCTGAACAAGGTATTTCCAAAAAGTTTTCAATTAATTGTCAGTCTGAGTAGAATATGAGCAGAGGATACTATAAATAATTTAGGAGGTCAGAGTTCTCCAAGAAATCTACAGAAGTCAGCAATTCTGATTTTGTTAGGCAATATTTTGTCGCTAATTACTACAATGGATGACATGGAATAATGTGACTATTACTTCATATCTGTGTTTGTTCATATTTAATACAGTTGTGGACTTTTGTGCTATCTTACACGCTTTTGTAATAAGCTACCAAGTAAGTTACTTCAGAAAATGCGTATTTGTTTTAATGTGCTCATTTGCTACTCTGCCTGATATGCACCTCTGTATTTTTTATGCAAGAGCCCAGAAATACCTGTGTGACAGCAAATAATATTGATCTGAGATCTTATTATACATTCAAACCTGTCACACACTTGCTTTGAGGACTGAGAGCATGTATTAGTAGCTTCACCTGAACTTTTCACACAATCATCTATACCATGTAATTTTTACTCAGTACAGCAGCTCAGTGTTTCAACTACACTATTTTCTATATATTTTCATGGAAAAAATCTCAGTCTCATATATGGCTATATATGATCTTAGAACCTTAATATAAAAAGGTAGAATTGTGATAATACTTAACAGATTATACAAAATGAATGGGAAAAAAAAATCGCAGTAGGGAAACATGAATTCTCCAATTGCAAACATAACCAAGTCTAGAGCTTAAAAACCTTTAATGCCAGTAATAAAGCAATGACAATAAAACCAGTAAGGTTTTGCAATAGTTTCAAATGTTCTGCTACATTATGCTGCTGATAGTAGTTCAGTTGCCTTTAAGATTGAAGTCACTAATGAAAAAATCTCAAGCTGCAGTTCACGTTGTCACAGACTCTTAGAAGTAATGCTGCAACATTAGAGGTTATGTCTAAGATCAGTCCCTATTTGTTTGCGGGTACATTTCTTGACACTGTGTTGTGCACCACATTAAATGATGTCAGAATTGTCTTTGCTTGGGCCTCATCACCCAAACATTGTAGCATGAATCTTAAAATCATGAACAGAGACAAATGCTCCCACAACTGAACTACTTATGTTTGATTCCCACATTTTGAAATCAGGGTAATGCCTTTATTTCAGACAGCAAATGGTATCAAGTGGCCATCAGTGGTAGATGGGTGTCCTTCAGAGAGTTAGATAATAACATGCCATAATCAGAACTGTTAAAAAGTTGCAGCTTTTGGCCCATTCCTAAATTAGAAGTCTATGCAGCTTTCACTACAAACCAGCCTCCTTTACACTTCTGTTTTACTTATATTCTTACTTCCTGGATAACATGTGCTGTCCTTTCTGGTAAATATTCAGTGTGTTCCCCTACAATATGATAATAGAATCAATTTTCGGAACTGGTGGTAAAGATAACTTAGTACTGCAGTAAGAGGAATTGTGTCCTCCAGAAAATTTTATTTCTTTCTAGTGTTAGGAAAATAAAGGATGAATAAAGGAATGGTTAAGATATGTATTGCCTGTTTTTATTTTATAGCAAACTCAACAAAAACATCATGAATGCCAGGATGAAGTACATTAAGACTGATGCTGTGTACTTTGAGAGTTCTTAAGAGATCTCCCTGTGAATGCATTAAGATAATTTCCTCTTAGGAGAAAAAAAGTTGGCTGACGATGTAGGAAGTAGCGCACACCTGTCTTTACATCAAATGAGTATCATTTAAGCTCCTTCCCAATAAACATAAGTATGCTTAATTACTGAATGCTTTGCTATAGACCATTCGAAGTATTTTTAAGAGTCATATGTACTGCTGCTGTATTTCTGGTCTTAACTGCCTTGGAGGACTAAGAATTCTGCTGGCTAGGTTCTTAGGTGGAATGATTCACGCGCACAGATAGCATGTGCTTGTGTCATCCATCTTGGTTTAAAGACATGAGTAATGTATCTGGTCCGGAATTAGGAGGTATTTTCTTTCTTTCTGTTTGTATCTCACTTAGGCTTAAATGCAGGAATTTCTGAAATTTTCAGAGTAGTTTTCCACTATTCCTGAATGCTTCTTCATGAAAAGGATCTTGTATTGAAACACAGTCATACAAAGTCCTCATTTTCTCTAGGTTTCATCTGAGACAAGACATCTACTGCCCTGTGGAATAAAGTAACAGGATAGATGTCTGTTCTTATGAAAGATGCTCTTTGAGAGGACATCTCTACACTAGTGCTGCACAAGATTTACACAAGGCTTTTGAATTTTACTTGGCTTTCAGTGAAATTCCAATAAGAATGCCTTTGCAATTCCCTGAAGCACTGTTGTCATATTACACTATTGAAAAAGGGGATTTCAGTGCCTCAAATGGACTAGACCCAATCTGAGGACTCCCTGTTCATCTCTTACTAGGCCCTTTAGGAACTTCATGGATTTGAACTCGAAATTTATAACTGTTAAATCTGTAGCCAATGAGAAACACAATTTTTAAAATTATAGCTCGATGTTGTTTTAATGGCTGTTATGCTGTTAGAACAGCATTTCCTGTTTCTGGCAGTCACCTTTTCAGCTTTTTCTTCTTTCCATTTTTTGTCAATTTTTCCTCCTTCATTGGCTTATTACTTGACCAAATGAAGGAAGGTGGAAGCCCAGTTACCTGAAGGCAGTATGAATCTAATAAGAAAATACTTGCTTCCTTGAGAAAAGAATTATTTACTATATGTATACACATATATGGTTATACATATATATATCTTTTTTTGAGATTATACATAAAGTATATAATCAATGTGTAAGTGCATTCAAAGCAGCAGCAGTGTCCTGGGTTCAGCTACAGCAGTTATTTTTCTCCTTCTTAGCAGTAGGTGCAGTGCTGTGTTTTCGACTTCAGCCTGAGAACAAAGTTGGTAACACCGATGTTTTTAGTTGTCGCTATGTAATGTTACTCCGATCAAGGAATTTCTGAGCCTCATGCTCTGCCAGGGAGGAGGTGAAGCCAGGAGGAAGCAGAGACAGAACACCTGACCCAAACTAGCCAAAGGGGTATTCCATACCACAGCACATCATGCCCAGTATAGAAACTGGGGGGGTGTTACCCAGAAGGCCCAGATCGCTGCTCAGGTCGGGCTGGGTATCGATCCAACAGGTGGTGAGCAATTGTATTCTCTTCCCTCGTTATTTCCCTTATCATTATTATCATTGGTGACAACAGTAGTGGTTTTGTGTTATACGTTAGTTATGGACTGCTCTTATCTCAACCCATGGGAGTTAAATTCTTTCCATTTTCTTCCCCATCCCTCCTGGAGCTGAGGGGGAAGAAGAGGAAGGGGGTGAGCGAGTGGCTGCATGGCTTTAACCAAGGAACAGTAATAGCAGTAGAGAACAACAGAGTAGTATTCCATTAGCTAGAGTTAAAGAAAGGTCTCTTCACATACCATCAACAGTTTACAAAAGCCCTTAAATGACCATGTAATGTCATACAGCACCAAGAGGCAGCAGACACAGACATGTTGTTCAGATGCATGTTTTCACATCCCCTCTTTTAATATCTTCATATATGTTACTTAAAATGATGTAGTGTATACCTTTCTGTGAGATTATATAACATATGTTGGTCATGTGTTATTGAGTGAGGATAAATAGGAAATACAAGAAGCATCTTTTTTTTGGGTTCTGAAAGGTTAGAAGCCATTGTATTGACCATTGCAGGAAGAACGAGTAGTGTTAACAGCAGTGTTTGGTCTTTACCCATTGACTGAAGTTACTAGAGCAAGAATAACATGGAATCATTGAATGGTTAAGTTGTAAAGATCATCTTGTTCCAACCCCCTGCCACGGGCAGGTACATCTTCCACTAGACCATGTTGCTCCAAGCCCCATCCAACCTGGCCTTGAACACTGCCAAGGATGGGGCAACCACAGCTTCTCTGGGCACCATGTGCCAGCACCTCAGCACCCTCATAGTAAAGAGCTTCTTGCTTATATCTCTCCTGAACTTCCCCTCCTGAACTTGAACCCATCACCCCCTATCCTATTGCTACAGTCCCTGATGAAGAGTTCCTCTCCAGCATCCTTGTAGCCCCCCACTTCAGACACTGGAAGCTGCTCTGAGGTCTCCACGCAGCTTCTCTTCTCCAGGCTGAACAGCCCCAATGTTCTCCGGTTGGAATGACACCTGGGAGAGGGCCCAGGATATACTGGTAGCAACAGAATGCTGTTCTATGGCTATTGAATCATGTCACTCAGAACCGAGAGAGCAGACAACAAGCAAGAGCTGACCACATTCAGTAATTTATGACTTACAGCATTCTTGATTGTGCAGGATAAATAATTATATATATTTTTCATGTTGAATAACTACTGATAGTGTAGGAAACAGTATAAACTAATTTCCAAGTAGTTAATGAGATTTTCATTTAATTTTGCAATGTATCGTAGAACTATGAGTCATATTTACAACAAAAATAGTGTATTTTAGTAATCCTTGTGTGTACATACTATTCTTGTTATCTCACAATAGGGATGAATTCATTCATGTTGCAAAGCAGCATTAAAACAGTGCTGTCTTTCTACTAACAAGTTCCTGAAATTTGGGAAAAAGTAAGATTTTAGTGGCTAGTTGTATAGTCTGAGTATGTGTGAAAATTGTAGATTTTTAAAATCTAGAAGTGCAGCCATTCCAGAGGTCAAAATACAATGTTTAAGCAATCAAAAATAGATGACTTTTTTCAAATTTGCTTTTATTTTCTTTAATGTTAATATTCCAAAACATGCTTACCTTGGGGAATACAGACAGCAGCTGCTTTCTGTAATTGTCATGTAGACATGGAAATCTGCTTAGCTTGATTTCTATGTGGAGCAGCATTACATCACTATAAAATGTTCACTTGATTATATGACTGTGATTATCAAATAATGGCCAGCAAAAGCAACCCTTATAAAAGAAGTCCAGTTTACAGACTATGAAGGTCATTACAGAAAACTCTAGGCTTGTACAAAAGCAGCACAGAGATGCCATCTAGCAGTGACTCTTAGAATTTTCCTTATATTTAATAGCTCCTTTTCTCAAGATACTGCACTTAAGGAAAGACTTTTTATTCCTAGTCCTTTCCCTGTAGCTGGCTTCCTGCTGAATATCTAGTCACACAGCTAGAAACAAATCAGATTAGCATGAATGGTTTATTGCATTTTTCTATGTAAATACAGAAAAAAATAAAAATCATGTAGATATGACATTTAATACATCTCTTAAAATGGATAGTCTGTAATTAGCACTAAATCAACAGTGAGCTGTCTTCCCTTTGTTAAAGAGGAATTTCCAGAGCTGGTCAATATTCTCTATAATGTTTAGCAGAGAAAAATACCTCAAAACCTAAAAGAAAAACCCCAAAAAACCCAAAAGAATTGGCAATAATCTGCTATGTTGAAAATCAGATATTAATATTCTAGAATTTAAGAATAAACTACTTATATTTTTTGTTAAATACTTTGCTATAAGATGGCAATACTTAAACACTTTACTATCATTACCTAGTAAGTATAGCATAAAAGACCTGCCATAATAAGAACGCCTGTGAACTATAGTCAGTGATGGCCTGGTATTAATTCAAAGATTCCTCCCTCACCCCTCGGCATTATTTTAAAGTTCTTGATCAGTAAAATGTGTTATTTCTTGAATACAAATGCCATAGGACATGAATGGAAATGTATTTTGGATACTTTGATGTGATTTAGTTTAAGGTGAACGGTTTGTGTCAAGGGCATTTAAAAAAATTGGCTCCCTAGTCATGAGCATATTGCAGAATTAGGTTTAGAAAAGAATTAATTTAACATCCCTTTGTATCCTACAATTAATTCCAAATGATATATTTGCTTTCCAACCTCAGGGCAGAAAATTATCATTCCATTTTGATTTAGCATAAAGCAAGATAAATAACTGAGCACTACTTCCATTTGTAAAGTGAGATTTCAGTCACAACTTGTACTTATTTGCTAAAAAGAGAAAAAAAACAAAAAAAAAAACAAAACAAAACCCTGTAAATATTTTTAGATATATCATATTTCACAGAAATATGAAAGTTGTTGTCCATAGTCAACAAAACTAAATGATTCTGTGCCATGTGGCAATTTTTTTGCACTTAATCTGCTGTTGTATCTTAATGAAGGATCTGAGTATCCATTTGATCTTGTGGTTTTTATTTATGAAAAGCTAATTTAGTTCTGATAAACACCAGGCTTAGATTAAGGGCTCTTAGTTTTACATAATCTTAAGGACTTCTGAGCTTCCTGGCACATGTCCCCTTGACAAAGTGAAAAGAGCCTGCAACGAACATTTTCATATCCCTAAAAATGCTACACAGAGTAATGAATAAAAGGCCATTTTTATGTCCCCTGCACAGCATACCACAGCAAAAAGGGCTAGAAGCAAAGTTTCAAAGTTAATTCATGCCATTTCATTGCAGTGGCTCATCCTGCTATTTAGTGCCGGATGGTGACAGACATAAAATGGAGCATTTCTCCCCACTGTTATTTTGGGGCACAACTCTGCCACCTGAACTAATAGAACAATCCTGCCACCTGGAGCTGGTTTGCTTCATTAGTGGTTTTACTCTTATGTATATACAGATTTTGCATTTTCTGCTTTCACAGTCACTTAAGTCTCTTCAACTTAATAGACATCACAAAGTGTAAGAGAAGATAGAAAAATAAAGAAAAAGGAGTGTGTCAAAACCCGTGATTATGACATGGGCCTGTGCTGCTGTCCACACAGATGTGGAACCCCTGTGCATTGCCTGATGAGTCTTTTTACAGATGTAGCAATAGCTGATGATTGTAGATAGCTCCTACTTAGTAACACCGATACAATTACTTAGCTAACATTATAAATCCTGCATCTCTCCTGCTTGTTTGTTACTGTATCATACTGATTAAAAAGCAGACAGAATACTGCAGCCATAAATCAGATTTCCACTGAACTGCTTTTGAAGTTCTATCTTTCCATTTTTAAAAAGTAACAACCCTCCCATACTGTTGGGAATTCAGTATATATTTGTACATTCATGTGATTAATGCCTTTATTTTAAAGGAAAAAATAACTGCCAGAAGAGCTGAACATCGCCTCATACAGTTGCCTGGTATCTAAATGATATCACTAAAATGACATTCACCAACGTACAATATAAATTGAGGCCACACAGCATGGACTACTGCTGGTAATGGTCTGCAATACTCTATGAATGTTTCATCTCTCATTACTTTATTTTAACGTTCATAGTTTCAGGATTGCCTGTCACATAAAGACAAATGAGATAAGTTCTGCTCCTATAAGATGCAGCACTACAGACATTTGCAGGCCTGGGGGGGTTCAGCCATTTTTGCTCTGAGGTGGCACGGTGCAATTCTGTGTCTTTTAGAATTATTTCATCTAAAATTACCTTCACAAGCCAGGTTTCATTACTAAAACATGCCGTTCACTTATTTCACTATCATATGTGATCTTTTTGATGTCCTGCGCACATTGGAAGATAACGGACCTGTGCAGCACCCAGAGTAGTGTTAAACCTGGGCTCTTCACCTGGTGCTTCCGGTTCCACTCTAAACACATTTTTTCTCAGCCGGCGGCTGCCGATCCCTGTTTCCAGAGCCTGGCTGCCTCCTCAGAAGTGGTGCAGTCATTGCGCACTATAAACGTCTCTTTGAACCAGAGAACATGCTGCTCCTTTCAGCCGGGCCCCGCCACCCCTCTCCTCTCCCGACGGCTGATATAACTTGTGCGTGGAGCGATCCCGGGTGGGTCGTCGTGAGGAGATCAGGGCAGCGGGTGCTCAGTGCGCGGGGGTGCCCTGGGCCAGACTGCAGAGAGCCTGCACCCATGGAGCCCTTCCAAGCGCGCTTCCCTGACTCGCAACGGGCAGCCGGTAATCCCGAGACCGCCGTTTCCGTCACGAATTCTCCCGCCTAGCCGATCGGACAAACAAGGGCTCACACCCGCCTCTCCCAGCAGCTATACAGCAGCCCCCCGGCGATGGCCGCCGTGTGCGGGCCGGCACCGCCGGCCTTGCACCGCCGGGGCGGCGCCCGGGCCGCTCCTACCTTGGACGGATCGAGGCCGGCCAGCAAGGACAGCAGCAGGAGGCTGACGATGTTGGCGGGCGTCTGCATCCTGACCCCAGGGCTGCCTCCCCGCGCAGCCCCTCTCTGTCATTCACTCCGCACCCGCTGCGGCGACCGTGCCGGCAGCAGCGCTTTGCGCCGGCCCGCCCGAGTGGAGGCTGCAGCGGCAGCCGCCCGGGGGACGCTCATTCCGCGGGCGGCCTCGCTGCTGGGAGGGCGGGCGAGGACGGCGCTTTCCGTGCTGCCTCAGCAGCTCCGCGGCCCCGGCTCGGCCCCGCCTCCGGCCAACCCACCGTCAATATTTGAGCCCGGGAAATGGGCAGCTAGCGTGGCTGGGCTGGGCTGATTTCCCGTGACGGTGTCTAGGGGAAGCTCTTCCATCTGCGGGAGGAGTGTCAGCCGGGCCCTCCAAAAGTAGCACTGGACACCCTGGCACAGAGGGGGGCGAGGGTGTTCACTCACCATAGAGACGAGGCCTTCAGTGCCATGGGTTTCTGGTGGCCTTGGCAGTGCTGAGAATGGTTGGACTGGATGAGCTTAAAGATCTTTTCCAATGCCACTGATTTAATGATTTTATGCCGTCAGGATTTTCCTGTTCTCTGCACCAGCTAACTTCATTTGTAGTCAGTGCTGGTTTGCCAGTGAAGGCTCTGTGTGGGTTCCTGTCTGTCTGTGCAGTGGCTCTTAGTTATTTTTCCACAACTCCAGAAGAGGAAGTATAAGCAGGGATGTGATATGGCTTCTGACAGTTCCACATTGAGCGCAGGTGAGTATGGCCCAGATGTAAATCACACAATAGCACCATCCTGTTAGCGTGGGCAAAGTATAGTAAAGTTTCAATTATTTTTCCTTACAAGACTCAAAAGCGTGATCTATGGTTAGGGTAACCTTAGTTATAATCTTATAAATAAGACAATTTTAAATAGTGGGGTTTTTTCAGCTTTGCATAGTAAAATGTATTAGCTTTACAGTTGGCAACCTTTTGGTCTTGATTAAATTCTCAAGGGGTCCTTGTTATGTAATTTTCAGCAGCTAGCACAGAAGGGCCAATGCTGTTGTGGTGCTATGTGATCTCAACACAGAGAAAGCAAAACTTCAGTGTAAAAAACCACCACCGCAAAAAAAAAGCCTGACAACAAAAACCCAAAAATCAAAAAACCTAAGCTTGGGATGGTGTGTTAGTTGAGGGTCTATTGGGATATATATATGGACAGGGCATGGTTTTCTAGTTTACCCTCTCCAAGTCTACAGGATTGGTGGGTTTTGTCTTTAGGAATAAGAAAAAGGGAGCAGAAACTATTCTGCCCACATGGTGTCTGAAAAGATTGCATATCCTTGGCATAATGTTCCCAGTTAAAAAAATCACAATTTTCCTGTAATGGTTTGTTATATTTTTGCTTTCTGAGTTTCTTTTAACATTAAAATAACCAGATTTTCTTTTCCTCAATTGATCTTTTATGCTGTGCTGACTTAGAGAAGCAATTGCTTATAAAAAAAACCCAAAAAACCCAAATTTTTTTAGAATAAAGCCACAAAAGCAGGGATGAAGGTATTTAGATCTTTTCTAGAGTGGCTTGTTCTCTTCCTTGTCTTACCTGTATTTTCCCAACACTTTTCTCACCTTTCCTTTCACATTCTATCGTAGATTTATTTGGCAAAACATATGAACAATGTTGAATTAATCATAGAATGCAAACGTGTTGAAGAGCTTCAGTGATCCGATGTGTTTTTCCATTCCCTGATGCTGCTTGGAGTAACTGTCTAACTGTCTTTGAAAGCAGTCAAATATTGAACAGTAATTTTAGAAATAGAAAAAGTGGTTCCCAGGCTTCTGAAAAAAAGTGAGACTTCCACTCTCCTGAACTCAGACACTTCTTTCTGTGTGTTACAAACTAAACAATTTGATATATGGAAAGGTATGAAAATGAGTTTCAAAAGGATGGCATAATGTGACTCAGTTCTATTCTGCTAGATTTTAACTATCAGTTGAGAAGAAAATGTGCAATAGGCTTATTCTTCCACCGTCTAGCAAACCAACAAGTCATTTTTTTTTTTTTTTTAGAAAAGGCTGTCTGAAGAGTGGTGAAAATCACTAGCAATTAGGACCAGAAATAATGAAGTTTGTTAAATGTATCTGAAAAAACTAAACAAAATCCAAGTCCATATGAGTTCTTATTCCTGTTGCATTACTGTAAAGGTGGTAAGGCATTGGAATGGATTGCCCAGGGAAGTTGTGAATGCTCCATCCCTGCTGGTGTTCAAGGCCAGGTTGGACAGAGCCTTGGGTGACATGATTTAGTGGGAAGTGTCCCTGCCCATGGCAGGGCATTTGAAACTTGATGATCTTAAGGTGCTTTCCAACTCTAACTATTCTATGATTTTATACCCCGAAGTGACACGGGTATAACTGTTTCTGAAGATCTCTTTCTAAAAAAGCTTTTTATCATCCTTCAACCTGAAAATCCCACATAAATTACATTTCTTCTTGAATTCTTTTTGTGGAGATGGCTGCAGTTAGGGCAAAATACTCGGTCATGAGAAAGAGGGGAAAAAAGATATGTCAAAAAGCCTTCTTTTTCCTGCAGGCATCAGTGACAGATTTTAGCAAAATGGAGGCATGCTGCATACAGCTTGTCTACAGAATGAAGGATATTCTCAGTCTATGGTTAAATTTATAACAACTTCTTTTCACAAAATATTGCAAGACCTATTGCTAGCAGTTGGAAAAAGACAGATACTTGTTCGCTTGGGTACACTGGAAACTGAAGTTGGTAAATTGGATGTGGGTACTGAGTTCTACATAAATAAGTTTGAAGTTGTGCAGTCTGGCTTTGACAGCTTGAAAATACTGACAGGAGTTATGATAAAAGTCAACATACATATGCATCTACAGAAAGACAATCTTCAAATTATTTATAGCAGCTTTCCTCCAAACCCCTGTTTTTAATTGCAGTGCTATCAAGTGTTTTCCTGGACAAACAAAAAATTATGAAATCAGTCTTATACTGAATGTTTCATAGAGGTTGAATTTTCTGCTTTTAGGAAGTTGGTCTGGGTTTGAAATTTTAGGCATTCTCCATAATTATGAGTATGAAAAGTTTGAGGAATTGGGAAGAGGTGATGAATGCTGACCTTTGTTGACTTCAATGGAGCTGAAATGTACTTACAGAGCATACATGTGGTCTTTTATTACAGAAGATACTTTGATATGTCAATGACAATAAAGAGAAAAAAGATAAAAGCAAAATTAAGCTCTCAATGATACAGAAGCTAAACTTTCATGATAGATGTACTTGATTACATTTGTAAGGATCATGAGAGAAAGAGATGCTTGAAGTGTTGTTCAATCAAATGAATGGAAAAATCAGTAAAATACTATTTGTTTAACTGAGCCACAGAAGAGTATGTAGATGTTAAGTAAAATACAGAGATACTCAGATATGGGACAAAATTCGGGACTACTGGAAATTACTAGATTTGCTTATATTTGGATAAATTTTGGAATCGGATAGAATATACTTTATAGGTACTAGTCATGTAAGGAAAGTAGTTCCTGAAGTCTATCAATACAACCTCACTTCCTAATCTACATTGCTATATTACATATTGAAAGGAGGTTTTAGAATCATGTTTTATTGATGTCACTGTCCTAGTGATGATTACTTTAGAATCATAGAAATGTAGAATAGTTAGGGTTGGAAAAGACCTTAAGATCATCAAGTTCCAACCCCCCTGCCATGGGCAGGGACACCTTCCACTAAACCATGTCACCCAAGGCTCTGTCCAACCTGGCCTTGAGCACCACCAGGGACGGAGCATTCACAGCTTCCCTGGGCAACCCATTCCAGTGCCTCACCAACCTTACAGTAAAGAACTTCTTCCTTGTATCCAAGCTAAACTTCCCCTGTTTAAGTTTGAACCCATTACCCCATGTCCTGTCACTACAGTCCCTAATGGACAGTCCATCCTCAGGATCCCTACAGCTCCCCTTCAGATACTGGAAGGCAGCTATGAGGTCTCCACGCAGCCTTCTCTTCTCCAGGCTGAACAGACCCAGCTTTCTCAGCCTGTCTTCATATAGGAGGTGCCCCAGTCCCCTGATCATCCTCGTGGCCCTACTCTGGACTTTTTCCAACAGTTCCATGTCCTTTTTATGTTGATGACACCAGAACTGCACACAATACTCCAAGTGAGGTCTCACGAGAG
>WYDI02014131.1:0-10963 GCA_009867235.2 Psittacus erithacus | reverse complement strand
GGCATGACGTGCTGTGGTATGGAATACCTCTTTGATCAGTTTGGGTCAAGTGTCCTGTCTCTGCTTCCTCCCGGCTTTTCCTCCTCCCTGGCAGAGCACGAAGCTCAGAAAGTCCTTGGTCAGTCTAAACATTCTAAGCAGTAGCTAAAAGCATTGGTGTTATTAGGGCTGTTCCCAGGCCAAAAGTCAAAAACACAGCACTGCACCAGCTACTAAGAAGTAGCAAAATAACTGCTACAGCTGTACCCAGGACAGCTTACTAGCTCTGTTTGGAAGAAGAGATGGTTGGAAACCATTTTCTATGATGCTTTGATTCTTTCTGGGCATTTGGCTCCTGGCAGTTGCACTACTGAAACATAACATCCGTTCTGGGTGTGTCTCCTCCTGCAGAAGATGGTTGGGATCAAAGTGTTCATGAGAAAGAGCCCAGCTTCCCTAAGCCGCAGCACCAGGTCCTCCAGAGTGCTTGAAGCAGCCCCAACACAAGCTTTTATCAAACCATGTGCCCAGTAACACAAGGGTTACTGAGGGGTAGCCATTAAAAGATCCCCCATACACTCAGTAAAAACATAGCCAAGTTGAAACACTGTAGGAAGTGCACAAGGTTACCAAGAAAACAGTTCATTGTTCATGTTGCATTACAAACACGCCAACCAGGGACCCACATGGGATAGAAGTCAATTGAAGAAGCGGTTCTGACACACTGACTGTGGAGCACTGCGCAGATCAGACACGGAGACCTCCATTCCAGCTGTTTGCCATGTTGTCTGTGTGAAGACCAGGTGAGACCATTGGCACCAGCCTCAGGTCTCAGCCCACTGCTACCTACTGGCATGAACATCCTGCTGTTCATGTGTGTTGAGGATGCTCACAGATGCTTGCTGTGAGGATGCAAGATAGCTGTCACTGATCCAGATAAAAGCTATCAGCTCTGTGTGTTAGGAGTTTATATTTAGAGTGGCATCCTCTCAGGCCCAGGCTACAGTGCGTAGGTGTGTTACACTAATATGAACTCCTACAGTTTGTATGGTTTAGTGATATACTGAATTGCTGCATTGCTGCAAGGTGTGAGCCTTTGTTTTTCAGCTGTGCATTGACTTTTGTCATTGGGAATCAGCATGTTTGGGGAAAACAACCCAAAGAATTAATTATTTCTATGCACAACACACAAATTCTTGCAGTGACATAAGGAGCAAAGGGAATTTCTGCCTTGCTCGCAGGTATTTGCAGATTTTAGTGTGGTAAGGTTTCGCGGTGCTTGTAGCATTTCTATTAAGGGGGTAGTGGGAGATGCAGAAATTATTTCCAGCTCTTCTATGATAAATTGTTCTGATTACTGAAGATGTCACTGATACTGGAAGTTTTAAGCAGAACAAGGTCTGCACAACCTGAAATAAACCCATCTTTTTTTTTCCTTCAAGAATGAATTTTCCTTCCTGAGATAAACAACCTGGTGATGTCAAAATAATTTCTCTAAAAGAGAACAATAGCATGAGAAGTACCTCCTTTCTTTTATTCTTGTGAAAAAAGAGACAACAGTCTCAATGACTTGTTTTATTTGAAAGTTCCGTTGCCTGGTGAATCTGAAGAAAACTTGTTTTAGCTCGTATTCATTACATAAAAAATCACTTCTTACTCCTAATTTGCCATTTTGTAGAGTTAACTATGTTTGCTTTATGCCCAGGACAAACCTGTCTCGTTCATCCCTAGAAGAAAGGTTTCCATTATAATACTGTATTCGCAGAGATCTCTGAGATTTTAAACATGCTTAGTTCAATTATTAATGCTATACTGAAGTGACAGAGAATCCTACACCTCAGAACACATTTTGGAGAATATCCTGCTCCAGTTTCCCAGAGTCATACCTTGTTCTGACAGCCTCAGTTTTCCTGTCAGTCATAGATGGTGAAGTTAAACTGCAGACTGCAAACTGAGAAGATGACATAGATGCTACCTAGTGCAGAAGTGTCAGGAGACTGGGCAGCTTGTGCATAGGTTAAGACTTAATTCCCTAAGCTGGTTAACACCGCTTTCTCTGTAATGTAGGCACTGAGTAAGAAGCCAGAAAGTGGCAGGATATTAAGAAAATGCTGTGGCATCAGCAAGTGAGATGGCCTTGAGTTCTTTTGTGCTGAGCACCTTCATAGGTGTTAAAATTCAAGGGGGAGTTTGAAAGTCATAGCCTGAAGTTTGTCTGGAGCCTGACATCCTCCTAAAATGGAACAGGTTAACTCACCTCATCTAATGCAGGGGGAATTGCAATAGCAGAAGCACTCTGCCTGTTCCTGAATAGTACCTCACCATGCAATTCACCACATGGTTATTGGAATAGGTCCTGTTTCATCAGGCTTTTCCTTTTCAACATCATGGAATCATAGAGTAGTTAGGGTTGAAAAGGACCTTAAGATCATTTAGTTCCAACCCCCCTGCCATGGGAAAAGACATCTCACACTAAATATACAATATATTTTAATTATCAAAAGTGTGCAAAATTCCCATCCCATTATCCCCAAAACAGTGACATGCAAGTATGTAGAAACAACTCAGTTCAGTTCCTTTCTCAGCCTTAACTACAATATTTTTTGTATGCAGCTACCTCCAAGACTTGGCTTCCAAGTATGCCTCTGGCCCAGTTGTATGTTTTCTTATAACTACAGAACAAAGTTCTGTCAAAGTACATTCAAATTACCTAAAACTTGTTAGATTTACAGAGGTGATTTCAACACCAAAGGATAATCATCACTTTAACCAAGGCATGATGAAATAATACCAACGAAAGTATTTAAAAAAAAAAGTCGTAAAAATGAAAGCAGTAAGTGGAGGAGATGTGAATAAAATGTACCTTCAATATTAGGGGGTGAGTGGACCACCTATGATAATGAAAATCACAAATTTTCAAAATCACCAAAACCAGACCTGAAAGGTCCAATGCAAGGTAAATAAATAATGACAAATGTAATTCAGAATTTTAGTTCTGGAAAACCAAGTTTGTTAAGTGAAAGCTGTAGTAACTTTAAATTATATGTGTTTCATGCATTTTTTTTAATGAGGACATTAAAAAATATATATTTATTAGACTGTTTTAAGGCTTGCAATTTTCATTCCTGTAATACAATTCCACCTTTAGATATTATTAAAGACTTAGGTAAATATTTAACTGGTAGTGAAGATGTAGGTAACACTGTGGTTTACAAATTTCACATGGAGAGTTGTTTGTTAAACAGAGAAATGAAAATACAACACTGAATTTAATAGTTTGTTTCCCTGGTCCCTAAACTTTGCTGTGATATTTCCTATAATCAAGGGCAGTTTCTTAAGATAACTGTTTCACTGGGAGCTCTAGATCTTAGTTTTAGCTCTGTTAAAACCAGATGAACCATCTTGCAGAGCTTTCAGCACCCTTCTTTATCAACTAATTTCTTTGGTAGAGGAAAAGCTTAATTCCCAAATGCTATTGTTTCTGCTTGGGCCCTTGTCAAACAGATCTTTAATAATTTTGAGTATTGTAGAGCACTAAACATGGTAATGTAAGAGCAGTATCCCTCCATTATTTGGGTCAACTATCTACAAAACACCATTTGATGCTCTCAAAAACCTGAGAGGGGTTGAGGGGCTTGGAAAAAAAGATCTGTCAGAAATGACAGCTGCAGAGAACATTGTTTTGTACCCAGATGGCACAGTTTAAACCCAGTTGGCAAATCAGCCATGCAGCCCTTGCTCACTCCCCTCCCTTTCCTCCCTCTAAGCTCCTGGAGGGATGGGGAGGAGAATTGAAAGCATGCAGCTCCCACGGGTTGAGCTAAGAACAGTCCAGTAACTAAGGTATAACACAAACCACTGCTGCTACCACCAATAATAATAATGATAAGGAAAATAACAGGGGGAGAGAATACAACCACTCACCACCCATCGACCGATACCCATGCCGATCGAGCAGTGATCTAGCTCTTCTGGGTGGCTGCCTCCAGTTTATATAATGCACATGACATGCTGTGGTATGGAATACCTCTTTGGTTAGTTTGTGTCAGATGTCCTGTCTCTACTTCCTCCCAGCTTTTCCTCCTCCCTGGCAGAGCATGAGACAGAGAGTCCTTGGTCAGAGTAAACATTAGTAAGCAGCAACTGAAAACATTGGTGTTATCAGCACTGTTCCCAGGCAGAAAGTCAAAAGCACAGCACTGCTCCAGCTACTAAGAAGGAGGAAAAATGGCTGCTACTGCTGGACCCAGGACAATAAGTCTTTAGGTTAAGGGTTACAAAAATCCAGGATTTGTATATGAAAGGAAATCGTAGGTAAGCGCCTGTTGCCAAGAAGCAAGAAGTTCTCATTTTGTGTGTGTGCATGAGTTTGATGTCAGCATATACCACTGTTCTTAAAAATTATGTGATTCATAAATATGTGAAGACACTCATTTGGATCTTTATCACATTCTCAGGTGATTAACTCAATCAGCTTTTTTTTGGCATGCATTTTTGCAGACAGACAAAATTTCCATTTTACTATGAGTCTGCTTCGCAGGTGATCAGCAGTTTGTATATATAATTCTTCTGGCAAAGTAAGAAAAATATTTCCAAGCAATATAAAAAAAAAAAAAAGGCAAGCAGAAATTATAAGTCTTCTTCCCCTCATCTATGTGCTCAAAAAGTTGAAATTATACTTCATAATCTAAAACTATGGAATTTTTTGGTTTGGTTTGGGGCTTTTTTCTCCTTTATATGTGCTTGTGTATTGCAGATGGGAGTATTTTCAACTGTCCCATGGATAAACACGTAACATTGCGCAAATTACTTTTTGGAGCAACTGCTTCTAATTCAGACAGAGTTTGTGAACTTCTTATTGAAAGAATAAGAGCACTTGTGACTTGTGAAGTTTTGTGACATAGCAAAAGCAAGTAACAGAAATTATGAGTATACTGCCATTTTCAGTTCTACTTATCTTGACTCAAATCAATATTTAAACCAATTTTAATATAGACCAGAGTACTGATAGCTGCCCAGAATTAAAACTTCTAAAAAACCTGTGTTATACCGATATTAATTGCATATCTTAATTTATTGTTAGCTCAGTCATATGCAACCTCACAAAAAAATATGAAACCAAGCTTCAGAAATAACTGTCCTCAAAATTTCATGCATCTGGTCACGTTTACCTTTTTTTTTTTTTTATTTTAGTTTTATTTTAAACACATTTGAGTTAGTTGGATAAGGTCTGTGTTAGACTTAAAATTGAAAAGCATAGTTGATTCAACTGCTTCATTATTTAGCAAAATACTCTTCCAAAACACTTGAGAGTAGCACTTCCAAATGGCTGCAGGGATAAACTCAATGCTAGCTGCAATTAGTTGAATCTTTTTAACCACAGATACTTGAACAGCTGAGAAGACAGTAAGAATGAGATGTCATTTGTGAGAAAGACCTCTGTGCTTCTAGCTAAATCTCTGTGGTTCACAAAAGCAGCTATTGTAATTTTAGATTTCATAAATAGCTGCTTTTAATCCCATAATTTCCTTCAAGTCAGAAAAACTTTTAGAAATCAAGCCATTTAGGTCAACACTTACAGCCTTATAACTGATGGCTTGAGTGTATATATGTAATATTACAAATGTATATCATGTTATCCCTCTATTGCTTTCTATTTTCATTTGCAAAGTAATTTTTAAACTTCATTGACTGCTTTGTTGTCTCACATGAACAGTTTACAGCTTCCTGAAGAGAGCCTATCCTGAATTTCTTCAATGCTTATATTTCCTGTAGAGATATTCAAGTTAACAAAGTCTTAGAAAAATATTGTATCAACTTGCCCTTTATTCTTTAGAGAAGTTAAAATATTAAGAAAACACTTTTCAGCTTAAACTGAGGCCTATAAAAATTATGAGAGGTTAAAAGTAAATGTATTACATCCCATTGTCCACCACACAATGCTTGAAAAAAACATTTCCAGGAAATGCCTGCTTTTACTGAGTCCAGCAGCATGGATTCATGGGGACTTTGTGTGCTTTCTGCAGTTCAGGTCAGCTGTCATGGTCTATGGTTAGAAGAGAATAGATGATGCTCCAGCATCTTCAGAATAAGGCCATGTTGTTGAACCTAAAACTCGACTAGCAGGGACAGTAATGATGGCATTGGGAAAAAAAATAAGTATATAAACTATGATTTTTATAAATTGCTAAAAAGAATTTATCCCTCGAATATTTTCTTTCATTTAAGTTTTTGGTGAACAGAATTTAGCATAAAATAAACGGGAAATGTTTGACAGCTCAGAGATCTTCGATATTCACGCTTCCCAGTTTCTAGTCAGGTTTTCAACTAAAGATCATAAAGTGATCAGTTCAGTATTTAGATCTTGAAAATCAGACCCTCAGACTCTCTAGGCGTTTAAGTTACCTACTTATTTTTTCAGAAGTGCAGCCTAGATTAAGGAAAGCAACATGTATGGGCCTTAGGAGCAACTACTTGAAGCACTTCCATTTAGATGTCCAGTATTAGTAAGACACTTCAGATCAGCAGATAAGAAAACCTTGAATAAAATTATCCTGATGGAATAAATCATGATAATTTCCAGTCTTTGTGGACTAGCAATACTTTTCTTTATCTCAGAGAATGAGGGTTTTAAATATTTGTTTGGAATACATCTGTTGAAAAATATTTTTAGTCAGACATCACAGATAATTTTTTATCAGTGAAATTTTTCCCAGGAATCCTTGAGTTAAGAAGGAAGCTTCTCAAAAGCTCCTTCATTAGTACAATCCACTCCAAGCATCATGAAGCACAGGTGGAAGGGAAGTCTGGTTTGTGTCTTCTGGGAGACAGAAACCCTTCCTTTGGAGTCATTTAGAATCACAGAATACTTAGGATTGGAAAGGACCTTAAGATCATCTAGTTCCAATCCCCCTTCCATGGGCAGGGACACCGTGCACTAAACCATGTCACCCAAGACTTCATCTAGCCTGGCAATGAGCACTGCCAGGGATGGAGCATTCCCAGCTTCTCTGGTCAAGCTCTTCACATTACAGGATTTCTTACTTATATCTAACATAATCTTCCCCTGTTTAAGTTTGAACCTGGTATGGCTTGTCCTATCACTACAGTCCCTAATGAAGAGTCCCTCCCCAGCATCCGTATAGGCCACCTTCAGATACTGGAAGGCTGCTATGAGGTCGCCACACAGCCTTCTCTTCTCCAGGCTGAACAGCCTCAACTTTCTCAGACTGTCTTCATATGGGAGGTGCCCAAGTTCCTTTATCATCCTTGTTGCCCTCCTCTGGTCTTGCTCCAACAACTCCATGTCCTTTTTATGTTGAAGACACCAGAACTGCACACAATACTTCAAGTGAGGTCTCACGAGAGCAGAGTAGAGGGGCAGGATCACCTCCTTCGACCTGCTGGTCATGCTTCTTTTGATGCAGCCCAGGATACAGTTGGCTTTCTGGGCTGCGAGTGCACACTGCCGGCTCATGTTCATTTTCTCATCAGCCAACACCCCCAAGTCCTTCTGCATAGGGCTGCTCTGAATCTCTTGTCTGCCCAGTTTGTAGCTGTGCCTGGGATTGCTCTGACCCAGGTATAGAACCTTGCCTTGGTTTGGCTGAACTTCATGAGGTTGTCTTGGCCCATCTCACATGTGCGTCAATGTCCCTCTGGATGGCATCCCTTCCTTCCAGTGTATCAACTGAACCACATAGCTTGGTGTCGCTGGCCAACTAGCTACTAGCTAAATTTAGTTACTTGATTTTAAAGATATGAAAAAACATAAACCCTACTGTACCACACTTAATTTCATTCTAATAGATGTCTAAGAAATTTTCCTGGTTCCTCTCTTAGGCCAAGACATGAAAGCAGCACTTCTTTTTCTCCTTGTTTTCATAAAACATGAGAGTCCCTCCAATTGTTATTGATATATTTGTGTTCTGGAAATGACAGTAGCTAGAAGAAATATATGCACATGCAGCAAAACAGAATGAAAAATTTAATTAAACTAGCTATTACATCTTTGCTGAGAAATGTTCATCCTGAGAAATCTTTAGTCCTGAAGATGGAAGCAAGGAAAATAGTGGATGAAGATGGTGTCTTTCTTGAACTTGAATGGATCTTTAAGTTTGGCTTTAGAGAAAACAAGTAAGATAAAACCAAAATTAAGCACATTTTAAAAGATCTATAGCTTTTTTTTTTTTTGCCTTTTTTTTTTTTTGCCTTTTTTTTTTTTTTAACAGCATTTTGGATTGCTGAGGAAAACATAAAGGTTGCAAGGCATAACTAAAAGATGTGTGATACTAAATCTTTAAATGACTACAAGGATTAAAAACCCAAAATGTGACCAGCTGTCCTAATTCTGTTCCACCAACAGATAATTCATTTAAGAAACACAATGGTTTTTTTTGTTTGGTTTGTTTTTCAAATACTGGGACTGACATTTTTTGTCCATTTGAAAAGTTTAGGTTTTAACAAATGTCAAAGAATGTTTTTCATCACTTTTAAATAAGTAAAAAAGAAAAAAAAAAAAGAATTATAGTCTCTAAATGTTCTTTTTTTAAAAAAAAACAGAGAGAATAGTTTTCTCATTTACAAAGTTTTCCTCTCAGAACCTTGAGGGTTTTTATTGCAATTTGTAAATGATTTCTCAATGGGGGTTTTTACATATTAAAAGAACTTAATTTCTGAAATTATGCTTTTTCATGGTCAACAAAATCTGGATTTGAGAGTATGACACTTCATTTTTTTCAAATTGATTTATCTATGCAATGTTGCTTTTAAATAGGAAATTCAAATTAAAATCCTGTCTTTTTGAGGGGGGTTGGTTGTTTTTTGGGGGATTTTTTCCTATCTTTTCGCACACAAAATCAAACCAAAAGCTGAAAATGGTTTGGAATTACATCTGTATGCAAGTAATGAATTTACTAACACTAACAAAGTCTTAGTTATCTTCCTAGAGGGCAGCAAAGCTCTTTGGATTATACAGTCCCAATATGCTGTTAAAAGTGAGGGATAGGATAAAAGAAATTTCTACCCATTCCCTTTCATATTCAAGGAATAAAACAGCAAAAGAATCTGTGGTAAATTTTGAAATTTAATTTAGTTTAAACAGAAAAAAAATCATACTTGAAAGAATATAAGAATATATGAACAAACAGGGGTTTTTTTGAGGTTTTGTTTTTAAGAAAATATAATAGTAACTTCAACGTATGGAGAGGGGCTGGGAAAAAAGACAGATGGTGAGAAGAGAGAGTGGAAACAAAAGCAGTGATAGCTTGAGAGAACAGCCATGCACTGCTCTAGCCTTTCCAGCACTCAGAACTTCTATGTGTGGGACCTAGGATGCACGTATGCATTGTTGCGAGATGGACTGAGATAAGATAATATGTTTGTGAGGTTATGAACCACAGCAGCCAACCATGCGGAAGTCTGAAGCCATCTTGTTTTCTTGTAGGGCTTGATATTTAATTCACAGAGAACTAAAATCAAAGCAGGTGAGATCAATAAAACACAGAAAGTCAGCTAAAATAACTTATTCAAGTGCAGGCTAGTCTGAAAATAAAGGGTTGCTGAACACAGGTATGGTTTTTGAGAAAACTCCACATTCCCATGGGAGCCGCATTATAACTGACTCAGGATTCAGTGAAACTTTTGTAATTCTACAGTGACTTCTATTGGAGCTCAGACTATTGGGCTGAAGAAACCCAGCAGCTCATAACATACAAAAGAGCAGTGATGCCGTGGATACTTGTGACAGTAACAAAAAATCCGCAGCACACCTGCTACAGCCCTGCTGAAGGGATGACTAATGAACAGTGAATGCTGCTGTGTTCTTCTCTGCTTAGACAAATGTGCATCCACAGCCTCACTCCTTAGCCCAACCCATGTAATTTTTTTAATCTGTGTACTCTCGCAGGTGGTTCTGATTGCTAATGAGAAGGTTGGAAGACTTCCCCTCAAAGCAGGAGTACGCATGAATATGAAAATCATGAGTGTCAGCCAGGACATGATACACCAGAGGAAATAAAACTTTTCTGGAAGAAGAAATGTGCCTGAATCCCAGGTTATTTCCACATCTGAGTTCCCCCAGGGCAGTGGGTTCAACAGATTCAGGCTCCCAAGGACTGTTCTTTATTTCTGGCCTTTATATTTTAAGAAAGCATCTTAGAAAATCCCTATGAGGCTGTTGGACTCTTTGAGTTGATACAGTACCTGGTGAATTTCTAGAAAATTAATATGAGTCCACAATAAAGAGATTTATGTAATCATGTTATATAAATTCTAGGTCAGACCCATTACCTGATGTAAATAAGAACAGTTCAATTTCCACATATCCACCCTGATTTAGACCAGGTGAGAGCATAGTTGTGTACTTTATTGGTCTGACTTCATGACTATTTTTTAAAAGAGAATGTTTTGTTTACAATACTTTAGAGATGCAAAACAACCAGGTTTCATATTTAATTTCACTGAATATATGTTTTTTATATATTCCTTCTACTTGAGCTAAAATTATAGAAAACCTATAAATTTGGAATATTTTCTCAACAGTATTATTACTGAGATAATTTAACATTTGGTGTCTATTCAGAAAGTCTAAAACATGTAAAAAACAATGTTTTATGCAATAAAGCATATGAGAAAACATATGAAATGACTTGTCTTTACTTAAACACTAAGAGAGCTGTGAATCTGAACTGCTATATCTGTTCTGCACAGTTTTACACACAGATGCACTTACCCAAAAGAGGACAGTGTGAGTTAAATGGGTGTACAACGTTCTGTTTTTTGGGGTATAATAGTCCCCATGGAGGTATTCAGAAGTGATTAATATAAGTCAGTGCTATGAACAAATTATCTTCTCTCTGAGGCTCTATGAAATCATCTTACGAGGAATAGAAGAGCTACTACTGCAATCTAGCCAGGCTAAAGTGGCATGGATAGCAAGAAAAACAGCACTCAACCCAAGATGAAGTTCAATTGCTAGCATGCC
>WYDI02014130.1:0-11859 GCA_009867235.2 Psittacus erithacus | reverse complement strand
CCTTGTCATTGTTATTATTGGTGGTAGCAGTAGTGATTTGTGTTATATCTTAGTTACTGGACTGTTCTTATCTCAACATGTGGGAGTTGTGTACTTTTGATTCTCCTCCCCATCCCACCGGGAGCTGAGGGAGGAAGGGAGGGAGTGAGTGAGATACTGTGTGGCAGGGCTTAAACCATGACATTTATTCTCTCATGCTGTTTCTTTATAAGGTTGTTGCTGGAGAAATACAGGTCTTGCACCCTGTTTTACTTGTACCTCACGCTAACTTCGAGTGTTGAACTGCTTAGCCACTGAGTTTAGATTCTTCTCTGGTCCAAGGCTCACAACAGTTTTGCAAATAGGCACAATGGTGGGTGGCTGAGGCATAATTCTTCCTTTTATTTCTTTTTCCTTTTTTTTTTTTTTTTCACACCAACAGAAAGCAACTGGGGAGAGAAGGGGTAGGAAGAAGAAATAAAGTGAGGGAAAAAAAAATCACAGCAATATACAGGTAGAAGAGACTTTACACGGTCAGCTAATCCATCCAGCTGTCCTGAGGTCACTCAAGTACTCTTTAGGCCATCTGTTATCATTCATTAGGTACTGATCTCCCAGTAATTGCTTTGCTTCTATTTAGCTCAGGTTTGCTGAGTTTAGCTTGTATTTCTCCAGTCTAAATCTCACCTTAATTCCTATTTGTATTCCTAACCACCTGAAATTACATTGCTGTTACATGTTTATGATCATAGCTGTATAGCCTCCCAGTTCAGACCCCTTTATGCATATGATTAAGGTATTTCCTGTCTACAATACCAAGAAGTCAAACATGTTAAACTAAACAGAATGCCCACTGTTGTTGGAGCACTCCAGGCACCAGGGCTGCATTCCCTACAGTTTACTATTGTGTTTTGTTTTGGTCTTTTTGTTGGGTTTCACTTACTGTGACAAAGAGAAACTTCCCCATCAGTGTCCAGACTTGAGCAATCCAAAACTGAGCAACCCAGGCTGGCACTTCTAAGCACCTAGACAGAGAGGTGGTCACTTTAACCTGATACATCACTGATCCATTGTGAAAGGTAGAGTCTCTGTTCTCCCATTCCAGCTCTCACTTTGGTGGGGACATGTCCCAACACAAAGCATAACCTTGGTCAGACTTCTGTGAAAAGGGTAGTAAACAGTTGGTCAGTGTCATTTTGGGAGGCAGTAACAAGTGGAGCAGCTGGGGGACTATTACCAAAGCCTGTATTGTTCAATAACTTCATCAGAGATCTGGATGATAACATAACATCATCTAATAATAGAAGTACAAGCTGGATGGCGAAAATATTGCGCTCTCAACAAACTTGCAGATGATACTAATTTAGGTGTGCAGTTGATATACTAAATGGCAGAGGTTCAGTCCATAAAAGCCTTGGTGATTAGGTCAAGAAAAGCTTTTCAAATTTCAGCAGAAGTGCAAAGTTCTGTTGGTAGGCAAAATAACCCCATGTATTTGTACAGGCTGAGTGCTAGTTGAGTTGCCCTCCTGCTAAAATGGACTGGAGCTGGACACCAAATTGAGTATGAGCCAACAGTGTTAATCAGCCAAACTAAGCTGCATTAAGAGGATCATGGTCAGTAGGCAGTGGCAGTTTATCATTCCTTTCTATTTATTTAGCCTCACCTTTCTATTTATTTAGCACTGGTGAGGCTACACCTGTGTCCAGTGACTGGTTCTGCAGGACCTGGACAATATGGGTGGGAGAGAAATTTAAGAGGGTCCATAAAGGGGCTATCAAGGTAGTAAGGAACCTAAAGTGTACAAAACCCAAGGAGAGGTTGTGGTATCTATTCTGTACTACTGCACATGCTGCAGATGTCCAGTTAGATGCTCAGGCCTCCCATACCTCATGTAGCCATGGTCACGGTAGTATCACGGTAGTAACACTTCAGGTTAGAAGTGAGCTCAGGAGATCTCTGGTCCAACCTCTTGCTCACAGCAGGGTCAGCTTGAGGTCAGACTAAGCTGCTCTGGGTTTCATCCAGTTCACTCGTGAAAACCCCTAGGGGCAGAGAGCATTGTTAGGGCTCAGGCCTGTCTGCATGAGACTTCTCTAAACCTTCGTTGCCTGTGGGTTTAGAGGTGTAGTGTTTTTGAAAACCCTGGTGAGACACAGAGGAATTCCAGCACTTAAAAAGATATTTCAGGATGCGGGCTGCGGACTCTGGCCCATGTCCTGTTGTAAACAGTGTTTCGGCTCCTGTCTTTCATACATACATCCCTAACAATGCTTAGATCATCACCAATGTTTTAGGGATTCCCTGAGTCCTGTAAAGCTAGGCTGGGATACTAGTTTCTTAATGCTGTGCTACAGATCAGATGAGATCCACCTTGAGAAGCACTGGCCTAGCTAAATACACCTTTCCTGCATTTGTTACTTTGTTTCAAGGAGATACCAATCATGACTGTCTGCCCTAGTTACTGAATGTAAGAGATCAAAATAGAAAAAACCTTGCAGTCTCCGAAACACAAAGACGACTTAAAGAAATGTGCATCAACTCTAACAGCAGTGATTCAAACCTTCAGGTTTTATATACTGCAATAACAAATTCTATTAACTTGTTCTGATCACATCATATGGCACACAAATGTCTGTATTTTTACGTTTATAACACAGTTTTCCTCCTTTTAACTGTCAGTTGTACCTGTGCTCTGGAAGCAGAACTCCTTCCAAACTTTCCAATCATTACCAGAATGACCAGCTTCCACCTGGAGAACCTTTCTGAGTATTTCCTGCTGGCAATCTTACAGGTGAGATGCAGGCGTAAGTGGGAAAAGGAAAGGAAGGAATGCCTCACTCCTTCCATTTGAAACAGTCCTGCCATATGATGCCCCAGAAAGAAGAATCCATCACCATCTCTGATAACTCACATAGTGATAGGGTGGAAGCAGAAAGCACCTTTACCTGTTGGCCACTTAATTACAGTGTTTCAGACATCCCAGCTTGGCCCTAAAATGTTTATTGACAAAAAGAACAGTTTTGGCTTTTGTAATGTTTCAAAACAGGGGCTAGTTTGGCAATGATGTACATTTTTTCAATGACATACTAAAGCCAGATTGGAGTACTAGTTCCTATTTCCACATCTTTTGTCTTTAAGAAAGTTTTCCAAAGGTCATAGGCAGTTGAGCTCTTGCTGCCAAAACTTCACCTTGACACAGCCTTCAGACAGCTTTAATTCAGAGTGAAAACCAAGCAAATTAACCAGGTTAACTGTCTTGATGCAAATCCTGCCTCAGGAGTAGTTTTCCCAAGTTCTAAAAGGTTTATATGGCCCCAAAGTGCCAGGCCTGAGCAGAGCCCTGCTCCACTCCTACAGACTCACAGGCAGGCTTGACAGGCTGGTAAAAGGCAGTGCATTTCAGTGCTGGGCTTTGATGAGGGTAAGGTCTAAGTCTGTAAAATAAAGACTGTTCACTTGCAGCATTCCTTTACTTGGAATAACTGAATGAAATGATTTATACACTCATCAGCATTCTTCACTTGTTGCAAACACTGCCAGCTGCATTTAAACGTATTTACTTACTTGTGCATTTAAGAGTCCTCAGGCAGTAGAAAAAGGTAAATAATTTTCTCCTGCCTTCTAAGGTACTCCTGTAATTTTGCCTAATTGACTTAATGAAAATTGTTACATGAAAATGATTATCACAGTATTTTGGAAAACAAAAGCAGGGAACAGCAGGATTGCCTGGAGAAGTGTATGTCAGGGCCCTGAGTGCACTAGCAAGACTCTCCCCAGGGCTCCTCCTACCCTGTACAGGACCTATGACCTCGCGTCAGCCCCCAGGACCATCAGTCTCCACCTCAGTGACACCACATCAGGGCTGGTCTCCAGCTCCCAGTGTCCTGTGCTGCCCAGCTATGGGATCCACGGATCCACAGAGTCTTACCTGTCCATCTCCTTTAGATGGAACAGCTAGAACATGCTATTTTGGATGCTGGCACACTTTATACTTATCTAGACTCATTGTCTTGCCCATGTTTTTATCTCATGCTAGCACCTTGTTGCCTGGTTTGTTTTTGCTGATTTTTTCTTTTTCTTTTTTTTTTAATTACATTTCAGGGCAAGCCAATTTTCATAAAGAATTTTCTGCAATGTTGTCTAAGGCCTAGGAACATTTGGATTATTCAGATCATGTTTATGTGTGGAATAATTTTAACTGTTTTGTCAAATATATATGTATGTGTATATATATATATGCATATATCTGTGTGTGTATATCTCAAGGACCAGAAGGTGATTGGGGGTAGTCAGTATAGATTTATAAAAAGGAAATCAGGCTCGACTGATCTGATAGACTTCTACAGGGACCTGACTTGCTCAATGGATAAGGACAGAGCAGTGGGTGTTATTTATTTTTGCTTTAGCAGGAGTTTTGACACCCTCTCCCATCACATCCTCATTGACAAACTGATGAAGCATTGGCTAGAAAAATGAACAGTGAAGGGCACTGAAAACTGGCTGAGCTCAGAGAGTTGCAATCAGCAGCATGAAGTCCAGCTGGAGGCCAGTAACTAACTCTGTACTGCAAGGACTGATACTGAGGCCAACACTCTTTAGCATCTTCATTAATGACCTGTACAATGGCACAGAGCACAACCTCAGCAAATCTGCAGATACAAGACTGGGAGGACTGGTTGATAGAGGAGATGGTTGGGCTGCACCACGAGGAATGTCACCACCAAGTCAGGGAGACTGAGATCCTTCCTATTTACTGAGCTCTGGTGAAGCACATTTGGAGTGCTGGGTTCAGTGCTGGGCTCCTCACTACAAGAGAGACCTCAACATGCTAGAGGAAGTTCAGTGAAACCACAAAAATAAGTAAGCGATTGGTGCAAGCAGGGTCTGAGAGAGCTGGGACTGTTCAGCCTGGAGAAGAGAAAGCTTAGAGGGGTCTTATCAGTATGCGCGAATACCTGATGGGAGGCAGTGAAGAAAGTGGAGCCAGATTTCTCATTGGTGCCCAGTAACAGGTCAAGAGGCAGTGGGCACAAACTGAAATACAAGAAATTCCATTGAAACATAACTTTCTTCTTGTGAGGGTGGTCGAACACATGAACAGATTGCTATAAAGATGGTGGAGTCTCCATCCTTGGAGATATTAAAAACCTGGACAGATAATCTCCTCTGCAACCTGCGCTAGGTGACCATACTATAAACAGGAGGGGTGGAATAGACAAACTCTAAAGGTCCCTTCCAACCTCAGCTATGGTGTGATTTTATATATATGTCCATATATGAAAGTGTGTGTCACACTCACATTTTATTGCACCCATTTTATTTTACAGCATTGAAATTATTCCTTTTAATGGAAATTATTGTTCTTGTATAAACACTTTTGTTCGCACAAGCTGCCATTAGTTTCCTTTGGTTCCACCTAGTCCTAGGCAGAACCTGGTGCGGAAGAGTCTCCTGGAGGAAAAAAAGTGTTCCTTATAAAGGGATGTAGAAATAGCTGTACAATTCTTGTGAACACTATAGCAAACAACTGCCATTAAGGCTTGTGGGAATAGTAGCTCGTTTGCCCTTGCCTAGGATAATACTTCATGGAAAAGGGGAAAACTGGGCAAAATTAATTAATATCTGCTGACCTTCAGACAAACTAGTGACTGATAGGTTCAAAACTTTCTTGTGAGGTAACATTTTCAGCATGCTGAGTTATAATGTCACAGTAGGATTCTAAGGAGTGAACTCATTGCAAGCTCTGATGTAGTTGGATGTGACTCATCCCTGCTCAAGGATTTCACTGAATCTTGGTGGACAGCTGTCGAATAGCTGTAGTGTCCCATCGGCGCGTGCATCCTGGCACACTTACTTCTCCAAGAGGGAAAAAAAGCCTCCCTCCATCTCATCTCTCCAGCAGCTACAGCTGGATGCGGAGACAAGTTGTACAGTAAAAGAAGTGCGCCTGCAGGTCATACCATTGCACTGGAGCAGTCAGAGAGAGAACTCTGCTGCCTGAGCCCTGAGGGTTCCCTAATCCTTGCAGTCCTGAAGACACTGCCTCTGTTGCACAAGCACTTGTGCTGGGCAGGAGCTGGTGTGCACAGCTGCTCAAACAATGGGCTCCCCAGCACTGCATAGCCCCAGCAGGAATAGTATGATGGTATGGAAAAAGAAGGAGGTTGCAAAGCATGGAAATTCCTAAATTTAAAGTGTGCAGCTTAATTTCACTCCTGTTCTGCACCAGCACCGTGATAGTTCATCTGATTCATACTTTTTTTGCTGCAGGTACCTGGCCTCATTCAGTAGATAAAATTTATTTGTGTAACTTATTATGTTGGGCTTTTCTGAAGCTTCTTGAGAATTAGAATCACACTGTGCCACACTGCCTCAAATATTGTGTATCTCAATAGGTACCTTCTTCCTTGTCACTCCAGAAAGTCTAAAGGGACCAAATGCACTCAGATTTTTCAGAGGTTTTAAACCCTCCCTGATCTGGACCTGTTTTTGTGGGACTGACAGAAGATACAATTCTGGCAGTGTCTCACATGGCACCCCAGCCTTTATGGCTTGGAGGTGAAGCTCCAGAGCCAATGTTACCTCACCCATACCTCTGAGTGCCAGGCATGCTTCTTCACCAAAGCACACAGATAAATCTGGTGGGACCGCACACAGCCAACCACTGTGACACCAACTGCCCAGTGTAATCATCCCTCTGCACCTCTTCAGGTTCTTCCCTGGTCCCTGTTGTGGCTCATCCCATGAAGCACTAAAATTTGCTCACTTGGCACTGACTCCCAAACCATGTTCATACTCTATAAACTGGGGCAGACAGCTTTCCGCTGCAGTGCCACTGAAGTTTACAGTGTTAGTAGGGAATCTGACATTCTGTGTCTTTAATAACAGAAAAGAAAGAGAGCAAGGAGAAGGGATAATGGCTTGTGTGTGATGAAAACCTGGGTTAAGGATGCTTGAAATTTATTCTGTTATCAGATCCCATTGCCCTTCATATGTCAGGATGTAAACTGTTATTTGCTAAAACAAATACTAAGTCTTGCTTATTGATATAGAAGATCCAGGCTGTGACTCAGCAATACGCTACTGTGTTCATTTCTTTATCTTTAGGTTTATTGCTGTGATGTAAACCCTGGTCTACAGCCCTGGCTGTCACCTCCTCACCCTACCCCAGTGGCAACCACCTGTGCCCAAGACCCCAAAGCCCAGCTCTGATACAGCCTTCATGCCTGTGTAGCCACAGCTCAGGCTGTTGCAGGCATTGCACAATCATCAGGAGGAGCCACAGGACATCTGTAAAGCAGAGCCAGAGGACACAAAGGTGGCCCCACAGGCACAGGTAGGGTGGTTGAGATGGCATCACTACCAGCTTAAGGGTTCATAAGAAAAATCCCACTCTTGGAAGGTATAAAACCATCAAGAAGAAAAGAAGGCAGGTGAAATAGAGAAACTCAGCACTATTGAGGAGGTGCCCCGGGGCTGCAGGGACCAACACTCCTCTCCTGAGGTGGTGCCTCAGCCATCAAAGGCACTGGGGTGCTATATTGGAGTGGTGAGCTCCCTGTGCTCAGTTGGGCAGCTCATTAAGACCCAGTGATCCCGTGCATGGATGTGCCTTGATCTCTTATCTGTTTGTATCCTCCTTGCAGAATCTCTTTCACACATATGAAGATATCTAACAGAGAGATAGAAAGAGGCAGGCAGGTGTTTGTGCTCATGTTTCCCCTTTTTATTTCAAATAAAGGTGCTTACTAAGTTTTTTTAAAACAGGAAGCTTATTTTATTTATCCCAATATCCAATCTCCTGCAAGCAGAACCACATGTTTAACACAACTTCAAATGAAACTTCAAAAGCGTGTGATAATGCACACCCACTCCTGTCTTTCTGTTCAAGAGCAGGACAGCAAAGCCCAGGTTGTCACTCAGTTAATGCGCTGATGTGCTTTCATCGATATGACTGCCCTGCCATGAGGTCAATCATTCTGTAGAGAGTATTCCCAATGGGAGGTCACAGGACTGTGGCAGAGGCATTACTGTCAGTATCTCTGTCTTGGAGGAGGCACTTGAGCACAGAGGAAAGGAAGAATGAAATGTCTGGGCAGTTTTCAGTATTTCATGTTTGGCCTGATGCTTTGAAGTGGACATAAAAGAAGAACTCAGAACATTTTAATTTATAGGCCAAACAAAAAGTTCCTTTAATTAAAATTTAGGAGCCAATTTCAACAAATGATGTTTGGAAGGCAGCCCAGAAGAAAGAAAACACTATGCTATGACAAAATAAACTTCAGAAAGTCAAAATCCATTGGTAAAGTGAACCAAAAATAAAGCGAGGAGCAAATCAGGGAGCAATGGAGGAGACAGTAAGAAGCTATGCTGAATGCAAAAGATTTAATCCCAAGAGAAGTTTGTGAAATTGCACAAAGTTAGAGCAATGAATCAGATCTTCAGCTGCTCTGGGCCAGCTTTGGGAGACAGGCAAGCTCAGACTTTGCAGGGTCCCCATCCATGGCAAAGAATTGACCTAGCTGTTAGCCCATTTTTGCTCACAAACATACTGCTTGCTGTGATTCACCTCTATGGGAAAGGGATATGACACTTCACAGCAGGAGAAGAACCCAGAACAAGCTGAACCCAGAATTCCTCCCTCTTGTAAAACTTATGGGATAGAGTGATGGCAGGGTTCAGACTGTGTCTGTGATACAGGGCTGCTCAAGATATTTTTGTGTGTCCCTGCTTTGTGCTCCTGACAAAACTATAAATAGAAGAAAAAGAAATGCCAAGATTTAGGAACAGAACAATGGAAAATAATCAATGTTTGAATGCAACCATGTTT
The DNA here is from genome assembly GCA_009867235.2 of Psittacus erithacus. Taxonomy (NCBI): domain Eukaryota; kingdom Metazoa; phylum Chordata; class Aves; order Psittaciformes; family Psittacidae; genus Psittacus; species Psittacus erithacus. The sequence goes on along the minus strand of WYDI02014130.1, from coordinate 3,047 downwards.
TGTTAGTTGTGTGAAGGTTTCTGGGTAACATAAACTCCTTTGTGCTATTTCCATTTTTTTAATCCATAACCATCCTTCCTTTTCTGTGATCTGCTAATACTGTCTTGCCCTGCCAGCACCCTGTCTCTGTGGGGTTAAAAAAGAGATAATTTTCCTATTGCTGACCATAGCATTTTCTTTTTTAAATCCGTGACACACTGCTTCCCAGTACTATAGCAAAGACCTTCTTGTCTGGCTTCTTTAATGGACCACTTTCACCCTCAAATTGAAAGGTCAGCTCTGCATCCCATCTCAGTTACCACCAGCCCTTCCCCTGCTGTAAGCATTCTTTTCTCACCTGGATACCTTTTAATGATGTGTTTTTATATTTATCCTGCTGTCCTTTGCATTTGGAGGCAGTTATGGTGTAATAAAGTCCCACAAAAACAGCATCCCTCTCTTACGCCCTCACAATCTTTTCTTTCCCATGAGGCTCACAATAACTTCACATTGGCTACTGATGTGTCCCAATTACCTGGCCAGAGCCATGATCATTTCTTCTTCCTGTTTACCAATACTTTTGTGCATCCTCCACTGACTCTCATTGCTGGTTCTGAGTACCTTGGAGATATCTTTACATCCTGTGTTTGTACTGCAGCACTTGGCTCTGTGAGCTCATGATTCGTTGCTAGGCTCTTAGGGACTGTATAAAGGTTAAGAAGAATAATCATGAGGAGGAGGATTGGGTTATCTAGTAACCAGTATGGCATATCACTGCCATTTCATAGTGGTATGAATACAATGCATTTCACACCACTGATAACTTTCTCAGGAAAGATAAAACTTGAATACTTGGGGAGATGTATGAACAGCTTCTCAGTAAGGGAATTTTCTTTCAGCTCAGGTTGATATGTGACCTGATATGAGGTGACATTTCACTGAGTAGCTGAGTAAAGTGTTGTCCTTGGGCAGATGGTATTGGATTCCAGAGCTCTCAGTTTCTCACCTGCAATGAAACAGGAACTAAGAAAGAGGGAAATAGTTTTTGCATTTGCTGCAGTATATACCCCAAACCAAACCAGAACAGTGTCTGTTCTGGAGGGAAGCAGTCAACTTACGGCTTTTCTGCTGGTTTGATCAAGACATGGTGTCTTGTCCCACCCAACAAATCTTTCAGTCGTGCACTATGATGAATTTTGCCATAACTCTGATGCATGGCTCACACAGAGCTGAAGGCCAGAGAGTAACTTCTGCTCACAGCCATCTGTATATCTTAACTTGATTCTTACCCATGAGCTGCTAGTAGATTTCACAGACTGTTAAGGTCAGATGGAGCCATTACGATTATCTACTCTGATCTGCTGCATGACATGCTGAACGCCACCTAATAATTCCTGCATCAAGCCCTTCATGTCCTGTTGAGCTAAGCAAATTTTTAAGAAAAAAGGTTACTTCAGCCTGTGCATTAAGGTGTGAGAAATGGCAGAGGATCACTGCACCCCTTAGGAAGCTCTTCAAATTGTTAATGACATCATTGCTAAACACAGGTACCAGTCCTAACTGGAAGGGCAGCTACTTACTGTGGTGCTTAGTCAGAAGTGGTCAGACAGTTACCAGTGATTTGGTCCATCCTTATTGAAGCCATTAAATGTTCCTGGTTTACTCCAGAGTGGAAAGAATTATGTGTGCATAAAGGCAGCATGCAGCCAGAGGAGGTAGAATGGGAAAATGAAGCCTAAGCACGGGATGATGCCCCTTGTGACAGTATTAAAAATTAAGACCTCAAAAAATGAAAAGTCAGTTAAATGACCAACACAATTCTCACAGATTAGTTCTCCTGTACAGCCTGTATTTCAGTTCATCCTAGATGTCTGTGCATGGGATTTATTTACTTCAACAGTAGCGGCTAGCGCCACTTGTGATACCCTGGGGTATCTAAGACAGGTGTCTTGGATGCCACCTTCAGGACTGGCAGCTGGAGGTCAGATGGGTACTCCCCAGTGCTTCAGAAAACGCTCAATGCCTATGTTAGGCAACCACTATACCTCTTCTTTCTAGGGGGTGACTGAGACATTCTCTGTGATCTGCTATTGATTACTTGTCAATGATGGTGCATATGGAGCTATTGAAATTTATATAAGGTATTGAACTTCATACCTAGCATGACTTTAGTCCAGGATTAGGAGTACTCAATATCTAGGACTAACAGAACTGAAGAATGTCTAGATGTAACAGTAACAGACTTTAGGGATTCAGATATATTCAGTGGTAATAAATAAGGCATTTGCAGGTCTTACAGGACGATCTATCTCACCAGACTTCAGGTGTCTCCATCTGAAAGATGAGAACGGTACTAGAGAGATGGATGATCTGCACTTTGCAGTCAATAGAGAAATATAGGATTCATTATTAGATTTCTCCATGAAGATCTTCTCCTTCAAAAACAGCAGAAAGAGCTATGTGACTACCTGAGGTGGAGATTTCTACACTGCAACTATCTCTGTGTGACCAGATTAATTCCATCCTTTGTGCACACCAACTAAGCGGACTTTACTTTTCTTTGAGAGTACATATTTAGGAGATGTCCTTGATACATGTCAGATATGTCCATTACTGACACCCCCCCATGCTGTCCATATGTACTGCAGGTTACCACAGCATGTTTCAGGCTATATTTTTTAACCATAACACTGCAATCAGAGTTATACGAAATGTAAGTGTTCATATCTTTTTATTCTGTGTAAAATGTCATTTGTTAATGATACATTTATAGCCTATGTAATGATACATTTATATGTAATGATACATATATTACATTGCATATGTAATATATGTAATGATAATGTGTATGTAATGATACGTTTATATTAGCCATCCATAGCCTGGACTGGGATAGATTCAGGACACGTGTTCGTTTATGTATAGGCTCAGACAACCCTCAGCCAGCCCTCTGCCACCACCCCGCTGGCTGGTGGGGAAGGAATGAGGGGTTTCCCACTGTTCCTTGTTCTTCCATACCTTAGGGGTTCACCCCAAACTGCTGCCAAACAACTGCAACAGGACCCAGT
>WYDI02014129.1:0-14703 GCA_009867235.2 Psittacus erithacus | reverse complement strand
CCACTGCTGCTACCACCAATAATAATAATGATAAGGGAAATAACAAGGGAAGAGAATACAACTGCTCACCACTCGCTGACTGATACCCAGCCTGATCCAAGCAGTGATCTAGCCCTTCCGGGTAACTGCATCCAGTTTATATAGTGGGCATGACGTGCTGTGTTATGGAATACCTCTTTGGTTAGTCTGGGTCAGGTGTCCTGTCTCTGCTTCCTCTCCTCCTGGCAGAGCATGAGATTCAGAAAGTCCTTGGTCAGACTAAACATTTGAGCAGTAACTAAAAACATTGGTGTTATCAGCGCTGTTCCCAGGCTGAAAGTCAAAAAACACAGCACTACACCAGCTACTAAGAAGGAGGAAAATGACTGCTACTGCTGAACGAAGGACAATACTATGTGTATCAATAGAAACTGCAGTAGAACAACTAGTTCGCACGCAGGTACTTATACCAGAGAAGAGGTGAGAGAGCATTTTTAAAAGGAATGTCACTACCTCCAACCTGTTTGTTAACACTGTCACAGACCTCATGAGGAAATGATGCTATATTATTAATGCATTTACAGAAGGCATCTAAAAAGGTCCTTCGTGAGGTCTGCAAGGGTAGTTTAGGAACCATGGGATGAGAGAAATAGTCCCCTTCCCAAATAAAAGCCAAACAGAAGATAAAGGGGAGGACTAAGCACTTGGTTTTCCACCACAAGTATGTTGCCAGTAGCATACTCCTATGTTATCTATAAGAGAGAAAAAATGGGGTAACCAAGGAGCTGATTGACTCAAAAACTCAGTACAGGGAGTTGTGGGATGGAAAATGCAAAGCGATATGCAAAAGAGAAAGGAATATGTGTGTGTGTAGCTAATGTGATTAATATCTAACGGCTTAACTCTGTGCATGTGTAAACTCTTTATTAGCTATCACTACCTTTCTGAATACTTTTGAACATTCAGTGGAATGTTTATTGTAGTTAAAATGGTAAATAAGGAAATAAAATAGAAAACATTTACTGTACAAATCCACAGAACACAGTCCTTAGCACTGTGTGCCTTGTCAGATGTCCTCGGCTTTATGAAAGAATATGTAAGTTTTCTAGTTCTACCAAGGATGATCAGAGATGTGTAACTACTGAGACACAAAACAGACATGAGAAATCTGTAGGGGAATACCGAGTACCCCAAATTCATGAATGATGTAGAGAACGTGAATAGAAATACATTGTCCTGTGTCTCAAAATAAGAGTTAAGAGCCATCCTAAGATATTTTTGTGTTTCAAGAAAACACAAGGAAATATTTCTTTTATACAGCAAAAATAGTTACATTTATATATTCATTGTTACAGGAGATGAAGAACGTGCTTTGTTTTGCAAGCAGATCTTTGGAGCAGGAATTCATCAGTGATTGCTGAATGTGAACTGCATGCACCTCCAAATCAAGAAGATCTTAAGCTATTAGTTCTTGGCAAAAAAATGTGTGGGGAAGGAAGCCCCTTTCTGGGCAGTGTTCTTTCATAAGCACCTACTTGCCCCTATGGGAGGGACGATACTGTCTACAGAGTCTGGCTACTGCTGTCATCCAGTATAGCCATTCTCAGGTTAATATTTCTGCAACAAATGCAATGAAATAACATAAAATCCTACAGCATTAAAAATTAAATTCCTCGTGAAACAAGATGTTAACCATTATTTCATGGAGTAATTTAGTTCTTCAACTTTTTTTTTCTGTAAGGACCTGGTCTGTGTTTAACTCATTAAGCACTTATCAAAGTACCTGACAGGAAAATTACTTCTGTGATAAACTTTTATCCCACTGGTTCTGGTCACAGAATTCTTCTACCAATTTCATACACGTACATGTCAATATGTGCTAACATTACTGCCATCCCTGTGGACCTAGTAAACTCCACAAATGGGTTTCCTGTATCATGTATCTCCAAGGCCACTTGCTCTTATTTCAATGAGACAGCAGATAACTGGGCAGAGTTTCCTGCATTCTGCAGTAACACCTGATGGAATGGGAAGAAAGCAAGGCAGGTAAATACGAATTTGTACACAGTATATAACTTCATAACAAAACACTGTGAGCCCAGCCCTTTGCAAACTGAATCCAGCAAGTTTACATGCTGCTCTGCATAATTAATAATAATACTTATGAGAATCACACATGGGCATCAAAAAGAAAAGAGCAGCTATCATGTTTAAATACTGTTTGTGAGAAATATATCCATCCATGTACTAAAATAATTGCCTGCGTATTTTATGTCAGCAGCCTTGTCAATTTGATAGCAGCTTTGACTCTTTATCTGGTTATGACACAAAGAAATCTGCACAAGGTTGATTGTCATTGCAGACTTCATTGGCATAGCTGTGACTATCTTTGTTAATGCTAATAGATTCTTCCCAAGGTAGCTGAAGTTTGTTGATATTACTTGTTCTGGCTTGGCACACTGAACACATACCTTTTTAAAGGAGACTGAATAACAAAAATGAATGTAACTTTATGGTTGTCTTTTGCAGGTTTGCTGTTTTCCCCCTCTTTGATTAATGGTACGTTTGGCATCTCCGGCTGGCATCATTGTAAATGATGACCCACATCTGCAAATGGCATGGGCTGATGAAGAAGGACTATACACTTTATATCTCCATTGTAATAATGAACTTATTGTGGTCTTCATCAACAGAGAAACAGAAGAACCTGAAGTGCCAGCAAAATGCAAAATTTTGTCTATTTCACTCAGGATAACAAATCCAAAGAGTACAGAAACTTTAGCACAGAAATGGAAAAAATAACTTGTGTGAGAGTAGGAAGAATTAGCCTTAATCAATGCCTTTTTGTGACAGGGATAACTATATGAGAAATACTCATCATCATGGCCAGTAATTTGTCAGAGCCTGTAAAGTAATTAGCTTTATAGGCAGTTTTTAATTCACAGCTTCCCATGTATGTATATAGCTCCTTGCATCTTCCATTAAAGCAGTTAACCAGAGCACAACCTGAAACAGGATGTGTGTGTACATCTGTATCAATCAGATGGCAGTTTGGATGAGATCCCAAATGGCAGAACCCCTGTGAACTTATGTAAATCCTTAATGCATGTTTTTATTTAGAAGCTTAGGAGTTTTTCAATTTGGGATGCACTTAAGGGGGGTGATTTAAAAAATCTTTTTACTTTTGACTCCAGTTTCTACTACAATTTTAAAAATTTATGCTATTTTGTGCATACCTGTGTTTGATTACAGGAACTATAATATTGTGGGCTCTCTTCCCTGAGTGAGTAACCATGAAAATGGGGAAATTTGTACTTTCGGAAAGGAACTGTTGCTGACAGATAGGAGGTTTTGGAGTTCAATATCGACATATGAACCAATCCAAAATCCTATTCTTCATACTCATAGAAAGCATAAAGAATGAACAATAATTTAAGCAGCTTTACTTAAAAAATATGATAAAATGGCAAGCAACATGCTTTATTTATCTACATGTTGGAAAGAGTCATCAGCTGTCTTTCCATGCCCTTACATGACACCTAATCAAAACAGATTTGTATCAAATGAACAGAAAGCATGGTTTAAAACATTGTCTAGTTTAAACTGGTGACTATATTTCTATTTTGTATTTGTAGATCAAGATTTTTAATCTTGATTTAGCTTCATTAAATTTATCTGCTACCCCAAAAATGAGCATATGCAGAGAGATTTACATCTAAATATCCATGTTGCGTGCATTTCTCATTTGAGTTGGTATAAATCTGTGCTGAAGTTAGTGTTTAGATGGGAGAGAAACAACAATTCAAACAGTGGAACGTGTGTATTTCAGATGTGACCTTGTGGAGTGAGCTGGCTGGGGACATCAGCAGAGACTCATGCACTTGAAAAAAGGCTGAGCACTTGCTAGCAGCTGTTGATGTGGCAATGGAAAATACTAAGGGTTCCAGAGATTACAGAAGTATAATTTGGCCTGCAGTAAAAGTCAGCAGAAATGCTCGGTGAAATGAGCTGCTGTTGTAATCAATGAGGTTTTGCCATTAGCTATAATGAGAAAAGCACTAATGCTAATGGAGTTTTGTGTATATTATTATTCCAACGCCATTTTAACAAGAGGTTTCTATGCATAGTAGCATATGTGTTTTTATCAAGACAGAATTATATCTGGTGAGCAAAATCTCCCATTATGAGCTTTAGATATGTCTTAATTGTATTTAGAGCATATCAGCATATAGTATATATTAGAACATATGGGTAAATGTTACATAGTTTACAATATCTTTAGAGTATATTAGTTTGGAATGCTATTAAGATTTTAATATTTTATTTTTAATTTTGAGTTCATTTCACACTAAAGATGACATTGGTTTAGAGAGCATTAGCAAGCTCTCTAATTCATCATTTCATGCTATGTAAAGCATAGTATAATCAACACAAAAACATTATTCTTAGTAGGTGTGATCCTGCGTTCTTTTCACATAAAGAGATTTCAAAAATCTCGTTAATAGATAATTAGATGCCACTCCTGAAGGATCCAGAACAATGATAGTTAAAGTTTTTCAACTTTTCATAATAATGCTTTCAACTATTGAGCTGTTTGTCAGGACTACGATCTGTATTAACTCCATAAGGTAGGTGGAAGACCCTATTTCTAATACATTTTAGGGGAAAGGGCAGGAGAAAGGGGGACAGGGGTATCCTATCATTAAATATAATTTCTGTGATATTTTTATGAATGCCTTTGCATCCAAAATGTGGATAACAAGTTAGATTTCTCCCACTGGGCTTAAATTAACCACATTGAGAAGTAGTATCTGTAATAGGTTTGAAGAATTTAGTTTGATGTGGCTTAAGCAGAGCACTTCTTGAAATCCTCTCCTGCACAAATGCATAGTACATCTGTAATAGCATAACTTCTTTTGACAAAATATTTGACAGGCTGCATTGATGTGCCAGCTCAGCATGGCTGTATAGGGAAACAAGTTTTCGTGTTAACCTCAATATGGTCTACTCTTGTTTTACTAATTCAACTCATTCTTCTCTGGAGCCGACTCCTACTTTGGCCCTTTTCAGCAAAAATTCAGTGTGACTTCCTTATGCCAAAGTTTGCTAATGGTGCAGTTCTTAAGAAATGGCTGTAGCCAGACAGGGCAGGGGAATGCTGTTGTCTCACTTCCATTCTGTGGAGTCTTAACATTTGTGTTGAGAAAGGTCGGCCAACGGACCAGTCCAAAGTAAATCTATAATACAAATGACTTCTTTTGTGGTGACTTTCCCCAACAGACAAGCAATAATGAAAAATTGTTTAGGATTTCTTTTTTTCTTAGAAAATTTACTGCACCTTTACCATTACATTATTGTGACGACAAAGAAGCAATAAGTCCACTTACCTCATGGTATTTTCTATGGGCTCATCCTATCCTTAAAATATGTCAAGTATGTTTTAATATTAATTTGGCTTACTACTGTCATTATGAAATAAAATGAATGCTTATAATTCATAACTTACAGATGAAAACCCAAGGAAAGTGGTTATTTATGCTAAAGCTATCCCCTAGTTCTGACAATCTGGTTTTCTATATACAGAAATAGAAGGTTTTTTCATAGCACTTGATGTTATGTAGCATTTCATGGTTTGCCATAACAAACAAATAAAACCTGAACTTCAGACCACAACATGTTAAATTCTAGGTGAAAATAGCCCCTGCTTTTAAAGCAGTCACTTGGAGACAAGGTCAATCAGCATGTAAAGAATTAAAAAATATCTCTTAATATGCCTACGCTTTGAATCTTAGAATCTTTAAGGCCTAAGGAAAGGGCTTAATAGAGAAAAATCAGGAAAAGAAAGAATGAAGAAATCACTTAAACACCTGTTTCCCCAGCTGGGCTATAGCATCATACTTTCACGGTTTAATTCCAATGGATTATAATCATCACACCACATTATCTGTATACTTTGTGAATGCCTTCCAGAATATGTTTCTATTTGGTAAAAGTACAAAATATTTAGGAAACACTAATCACAAAACTAATGTGTTTGCACTAACCCCAAATAGTAACTAATATGTCTTGATTCTGCCTCTGATGATAAGAATCAGCATTATGGAAGCAGCACTTCAGTGACATTTTCAAGCTGTGAGACATGAATTTTTTTATCATTTATAATGGTGTGATGATTAAATGGGGTTGGGGGGGGAGGGGTGGGGAAGGGAAAAAAAAAGGTATAATAATTGGAGAAAGACCCCGGCCAGCCAAAGAAAAGAGTGTTTTTAACCATCTTTTTACAACGCTGGTTTCTTCTTCTACCTCTTCTTCTCAGATATTCTTATAGCTAGCTGATGCTTACTTCCTAAACTTAATATCAGTATAGGATCTGGTCTCATATGCCTGCAGCTGTTTTGATGCTCCAGAATGCATACACATTCTGCACATTTTTTTAACATCTAAAGTTTGGAGTAAAGAAAGTTAAAGTTCTTTTAATAGTTGCCCTCTTTTCCTATGGAAAACCCTCCAAAAAAACTCACACTGGATTCCACTAGTGAAGCAGAAGTATCTCTTGACAATCAGAAGAATAGTGAACACCAGCACTTTTTTTTTCTTAAAACTACCATCCCTGAGTCTCCAGCCAGAGGTTCTGCATCAGAAATATAATACTTTCAGCCATAGTGGCATCAGCAGCAAGCATCAAATGAACAGAGATTGAAATAGAGAATAAGTACTTTCATTTCTCATTCTCTTCTGTGCTTGTCATCATGCTGCCACTTCAGATACTGAGATCACTCAACCTTAGAATGAACAAAACCTGTCTCTGAGGACAATGTGACAAGTGAAAGAGCAGCTTTTAGACTAGAATCTTTTGAACACACATTATTGCAAGTGATCGTGAAAATTCATCATCTATCTCTTCCAACTAAAAGTTAAACATAATTTTCCTTCTCACTTGTATGCTCTTCTGCCTTTGAAATGAGAAACAAAACAAAGCCTTGCAGCTCGTTTGAGAATATCTGCACGATCCAGCCTTAGGTAGCCAATTTGCTGTTCTTTGTTTGGAGTCAAATAGGATCATCCCAGAGGTGAACAGAATCACACTGGATAAGTTACTGAAGCTAGTCAAAACACAGTCCAATTTGATTCAATATAAAAAACTTTGCTGACACTAAGAACCATCTCCATTCAAAAAAGGAGGAAAGTTCTTGTGTATCAAGAGGCTATAAACATATCTTAGGCTTCATTTCTCCTGCTCTTTTACTGTTGTTATGAAGAGTCATTCACAGATCGGGGCAAACCGGGGGGCAGGAGGGGAAGAGAAAGAGAAAAAGCTTTTTTTGCAGAGAGGTTTCACATGGCAGATTGAAATTTGGAAGAGTGAAGCCCTTTTCCTCACTCTGCCAGTCTTCCTGAGCTCCGAGGTACAGCCTTAGGGTGCCTTTTGTCTCTATTACTTATCAATAGGCCAGTCATATCTTGACTGCATCCAAAGGAGTATGGCCGGCACTTCAAGGGAGGTGATTCTGCCATTCTTCTCTGCTCTGGTGAGGCCTCACCTGCAGTAGTGTCCAGCTCGGTAGTTTTCAGTCCAGCAAAGATATGGACCTATTGGAGGGGGTCCAGAGGAGGCCACAGAAATTATCAGAGGGCTGGAGCACCTCTCCTATGAAGAAAGGCTTAGAGAGTTGGGGTTGTTCAGCCTGGAAAAGAAAAGACTCCGTGAAGACCTTTTTCCAGCCTTTCAGTTCTTACAAGGGGCCTATAAGAAAGATGGGGAGAGACATTTTAGCAGGGCCTGTTGCAATAGGATGCGGGGTAATGGTTTTAAACTAAAAGAGGGAAGATTCAGGCTGGTTGTAAGGAAAAAGTTCTTTACAATGATGACGGTAAAATACTGGAACAGGTTGCCCAGAGAGGCGGTGGATGTCTCTTCCCTGGAGACGTTCAAGGTCAGGCTCTGGGCAACCTGATCTAGTTGAAAACGTCCCTGCTTATTGCAAGGGGGTTGAACTAGATAGCTTTTGAAGGTCCCTTCCAAACCAAAAATTCTATGATTAAAACAGGGAAAATTGTACTTGTGTTTGTTTGTTTCACTGGGATGAATCAATGATAAGTGTATCACAGATTTTTAAGTTCCACAGTTACTTTGGTAATGGGCAGCACAGAAGAAAGAAAGACAACAGCTACCTCAAAAAAGATTAAATTTAACAAGTTTAGCCAAGGCAAATTCTTAACCATAAGTAGACAACAGTGAGACTTGGATCAGTGGATGATTTTATAGTATATCAGCTTCCTGAAAAAATATTTTGAAGAAGGAGAACCCTTTCTTGCCTGACAGAGGTTTACTAAGTGCCCTTATGTTGTTTGTGTCTTTATACTTTGACTTTGTTCTGCCAAGTGGGTTGTATTTGGGAGCAGTTTTCTCTTTACACAGCAATACTGTGTGATATGTAGTGCAAGTGAAAACTCAAAACATTTCCTGTAGCTGTTTTTACCATCACCTGCTACATCTGAAATGAAGACGAGCAAGTTTCAACATCACAAAGATCACCGGTGTGCAACGTATGTCTGCCCTACTGCACAGAGGTGATTTCCTACATGTGGCAAAGCAGAAAGAACAATAAAGAACGGGCAGGGAGACAATGATTATTTTTTTTTTCCTTTTTTTTATTACCTTTATAGAAACAAGTTAAGAGTTTCTGGAGATCAGAAGGTTTTGAGCCTTTCTTTGAGATAAAACAGAAATGTCCTACTGGGACATTGTGCGATTTCTATCCAGACATGCTGCTTCTGTGTTTAGTTTCATATGACCCTGGGAGTGTTTTTAGAACATTAATGATAATGAGATTAGTTTCTGAGATTAAGAAGGGACAAAAGTTCTAAAACAAAAAAGTGCTAGTGAAATCTTTGAAATTCACACTGAGAGCAACATCAGCCTTTGACTGCACTTTTTGTTCATTTTAAATTACAATTGATCCTGTTGCATTTAAAAATAAGATCACAAAGATATTTATCCTGTTCAGTCTGGTTGATTTCTGGTTAGCGTCAGGTTAGTTTTAATTGATTATTTCCCCTGACATTTTAGTAGCAATTGCTGATTAAAGAAAGAAACATATTTGGCCTTGCTAGAATGGTGCCAAGCTAGACATGTGCTACTGACACTATCCAGAAAGATGAACAGAAAATCAGATATTTACATGGCTGGGGCCTTGGGAAAGTGCAGACAAAATTCACTTGAAATCTGGATCCAGGCTGAAATCAATGGTTAGTGAATTTGCCTTTCAGCTGGTTCAGTCGCCTGTCTTTTCTCTGTCTCCTGTTGACATTAGGTTTACACGTTGTTTAGCTTTGAATTTCACAGCATATTTCCTGCGTGGTATTGGACCAAACCAAGGGGCAGCTCCTGAAGGCTAATCTGTTTCTTCAGGGTCACACATCATCTCTGCTCTCCCTTTGCAATTGCCACTAGATAAGGCTTTTAGTTAAAATAACAGGAGAAGAAAGGCTGTTAGACTTTGATTCCCAGTTTGAAGCTCATTATTCTCAATAAATGTTACTATGAAGGCAATGCTGGCAGCAGCAACATCTTTAGTACAGTCTGTGTGCCTGCTCAGGTGGAGCTCTGTCCTGGCTCATCTGTCACATATGTAGCATTTCTGTAAATACCCAGCTTTATGCTCGGCCAATTTATGACAGGAAGGGATTGCTGTTTTTTCTAGTAAAAGAAGTGTGATGGGATAGAATGTTTTACATTTTTTTTAACCTTTGAAGCAATTTCTTTCCAAGTATACCAGCACAAATAATCATAATCTCTTGTCTGTGCTTCAAAGTTACTAATGATATAGAGACTTTTTCTAGGTAGCTTGTTACATTGTTTAAAGACATTTATTAATTAACGGCTTAAAATTTTGCTCTGCTTAAGCTGAATTTTTCAGTCTTTCCCTGCATGTCTCCTCAATGCTAGGATCCTGATTGCTATGTGGAACTGCTCTTTTTATAACTGTTACAGCTGTCTTACAACTGTTCTTTTTTATGACAACATTTAAGGTTTTGAAAAATGACAATCATGAGTTCCTTTTGGTCTTTTAGTTTTTACACTGAATTCCTTCCAAGTTTGTCAAGGGTCCTGTTCCTCTAAGCCTGTTATCTGATGTTTTAATGTGGACTCCATGCAGCTTGCTTACATCTTTCTCAGTGCATTGCTCCTGGCTCCTGTTTAAGACTGTACTCCACTCAAAGCTTCATCAGCATGAAGCAAGGCGGAGTATTTTATCATGCAATGAATCATGTAATGAATCTGGTCATTTTAATTCATTCAACAGAGACCAGGTCATAAAGTTCTGCTCACCTAGTTGTCTTATTTCTCCTCTATTTTATTTCAGAGTTTCAAAACAAAACCTTTTTAAGCTCTGATTTATATTTCCACAGAGCTCACGTTGCCAAGACAACTATAATAGATGTTCTCTTCTGGAAAAACCTCTTGTAGACATAAGAAGCTTTCCCAGATATACTCTCTAAGATGAAATGGTTGTAAAATGAAATGCATAGCAAATTCACTAGCATTTTTGCATACACTAGCAATTAATTTGGGGATTATTCCCCACTCTGTGTTTGCCGTGTATGTTATTTTTCATCTTAGCTTGAATAGGATAAAGGAAAGAAATCCAGTACATTTTTTTCTGCTGTTTATTGAGTTAAAAAGGAGCAGGAAGTACTTCTGGTCAAATACTTTAGGCAGTAGAAATGCATGTTCTCTTTATCGCTCTGACATTAATTATCAGTATCTTCATGAGGAAAAAGCAGGGGAGGCTTTGTTTGTGGCAGAAGTATGTTAGTTGCTAAAGCAAATGGAGAAATGAATGAGATTGTTGGGTCTGGTATTGATTTCTGGAGTTTTAAAATAATTTTGTATTTCACTTTCTCAGCACTATGTACCATAATGTATCTAGGGGCAACAGTACTAATACTAGTTAAATTCTGCAAATTTGGAAGCCCTAGGATAGAGAGAAATTATCTGCTACCATAATTTTTACAACAACATCAATTAGATCTGTGTTTTAGTTCATGAAAAGTTATTAGTCGTTGATCTTCAGTTTGTTTGAAGGTTCGTACTTGCCTATGAAATAACCAAAACTATATCATATGAATTAGGTTACATATTGCAGCATCCATATTGAGTAATTTTACCACACTACATCTCAATTAGGGTAGGAACAATGAGAAAATTTAGATTGCACTAATGAAAACCACAGGAAATAACCCATGTAATATTTTGAATGAAAACAGCTCTATTTCCATCTTGAAATGAATTGGTGCACCTTTTGTACAGCTGGTATTGGATAAATTAAATCTGTGGTTGCACATCATAGTCTTCTCTTGATAGGAGGTCTTGGCCATTGCATGAAGGCATAGTTCAGTGAGCAATCCTAGCTCCTGGAATCACAGAATCATAGAATACCAGGTAGGAAGGGATCTTAAGGAGAAATGAAATTGAAGAACACAAACTATAGGTAGTATGAAACACAAGAGCAATGATTGAGAAAGTCCTTCAAATGAATAATAAACGGTATTCCATTTTCATATATATTTTCAAACCAATCATCAGTCTTGAATAAATTCTGTTTAACTGATTAGCTAAATTTTCCTGAACAGAACTGTTTGAATTGAAATAATTCAGCCATTCCTTTTCAATCAAGATAGAGACCTGAGAAAAAAGAAGCAAAAAAAAAAAAAAAAGGAAAAAAAAAAGGACAGAACTTGTGTTCACAGGAGCTATTTGATTGGCTAGTTTCCAAAATACACAATTTTTGCAAATGGATTAAGATGCAACTGATAAATGCACCAAGGGCTTCAGTTCTCCATCGTGGGCTTTTTTGGTGGTTTTTGTTTTGTTTTATTTTAACAATGGCTAGTTTAGTAAGGTACAGACATTTCAGAAGTAGAATGAAGAACTAAAGGGAGCAACCAGGAATGTATGTCATCCCTTCCTCCCACCAGCCCTCTAGAGGATACAGAGTACCAAGAAGCTCATTTTAAAAATCTATCATTAGCCATGACTTTTCAAAAAGGCACAAGTCTTTACAATTATAGCTGTTCTTGTTCTAAACATGTTTCAGTCATCAGAATTTGAGAGATTAAGAGACAGCTGAAAAGCTGTATAATATAATGGCTAATTAAAAATTCTGCATCCCCAAAAGCATGTGAACACCGCTAAGAGAATTTTCTTTCTTTTGTAAAAACACATACCAGTTCTGCGTTTATATAAAGTAACCATTTGAGATGGGTAAAAAGAGGTTCTTGGCAACAGCAAGGTCTTTGTGGAGGAATATGTTGCCTTCTGTAGAGTTCTATCAACATATTCAAATTTCCTTCCAAGAATCTTATTTTCAGAATTAGCAAATTTTTTTTATAACTCCTTCTCAGATACAGTATGTCACTTGCTCTGCAAAGTTCCCATTTATAACTGATATCACATGAGCTTCATTAAGACTCAGAGCACAGCCTGAGCTCTTATGACACAGGATTACATATATGGGGGCACAAACATTCTTTGGTAAGTAGCTTCGAGATTTTTTTTGTTAATAATTATTATTTGTAAGATAGCTATATTTAAAAATCTATGCTAAATAAAACTGCACTCAAAATTGAAATAAATGGGGTTCTGACAGTCATCAAGGTTTTGCTCCATCCCAGATCATTTTAGCAGATAGATATGGATGCAATTTCCCCCAAAATTGTCACTTTCAGTCCCAGGAACTAATACGCTAGACACCAAACTGAAATATCTTCCATAGTAACTTGTATTCTCATTTATAGGTAAGACCCCATTCTTTATTTCAAGTAATTTTCTTCAGTGAAGGTGGGGAGGGCCCAGGTATGGCTGTTAAGTTTCACTGTAGGTTTCCACCTCCCTCTCTGCACAATCACTACCTGAAGTCCCTTAACCCCTCCTGTTCTTTTCATGAAGCACATTATGATTTAGATTGTCTTTTACTATGGTAAAGTGCCGTTCCGTGACTTATGCCATAGACATGGAATAGGTGTGTGACTCTTTCTGAACTAGACAGACTTCTATTGCATGGCTGCTTGAGACTGGGAGTCCTCGTTTGCATCATGCACTTTATCCTACAGTCTGTACTTCTATCCTCCATGTGTCTCCAAGAACATTATCAACACTGCTGTGACTGGATCTAACACAGGCGAAGAAACTAGCTTTAAACTAGACGAATGAAATGCTGCTATCAGCAGTGGCAGACTGGAGCTTAGTGTGGGCTTGCTGTCTGAATATTTATTTAGCTTCCTGGGCGAGTTTTCTAGCTGATTTGGTCTGCAGCAGCACACCGCTAGCAGAAGCTGAACTTTGCAGAGTGAATGCTTGCACTAACCTACAGTACAAGCTTAATGCTTGCAAATGAGCTGCAAAGAATGTAGAACAGAGATGACTGGCATGAACATAAGTATTGGATGTTCTTGGATGATCCCTCCTGTAAGGTGTTCTCCAGTAAATTACTGCATATGCTGGCTTTATGAGTTAGAAGGAAAAGCTGTCAATGAAAGTAAGGGGACTAAAAGGACTATGGTAGATTGATGGAATGATGCAACTTTTGATTTACTCTGATGATTCTGCATCTCTGCAAATCTGTATTTCTGTCATGTACAGGGTAAGACTCACAGCTTATATCCCTAACAAAATGTTGGGAATGTGAATCATACTAAATCTTGCTACTTCAAGCAAAGGAACTAACTCCAAAAGCCAGCTGTATTCCAGGAAAAGGGAAGAAAGAAATATATAATTACCTACTACTCTCACAATTGTTAAAATAGATTATCTCTAATGAAAAAAAGCCCAGTGCACCCTAATGAGAAGGAAAGGGATAAGCAAGTGAAATGTATGAATGGGCAGCTTGTAGATTGTGGTAAACTTCAGAAATCTTACAGCACAGTAGCAGTACAGTGCTGGGTAGCTATCAAAACTACCATGCAAGACCTGACCCATGCAGTCATTTGATTACTGATGCCAAAAGAAAGGGACAAAGCAGCCTTTTGGGCAACTAGGATCTCCAACTTGCTGCAAATTCAGTAGCAATCTTCCTCTTTCCTCAGTTGTGCTCTTAGTTCTTCTCTTTTTCTTCAAACTCACAGAAGTAAAAAGTTCATGCAAGACAAGAAAGAACCGTTTCTGATCCCTTTTGTTCCTTAGATACTGCACAAAATATATACCAGTGTTAGGGATTACAAGATTTTGTTGACATCTGTCACTCTGACACATTATTGTCTTTTTGGAAATTTTCCTCCCAGATATTCCAATAGCAAATGTTTACACAGTGCAAGATTAGGATGATAAAACAAATAAACAAACATCATCCAGCTGAATCTGGAAAATCTCAGCTGCTTCATCAATGTGTGTATGTGAATATATGTACATATACACACATATCTCAACAAAAAGAATGTCGAATGGAAACCAGAGAGGTCAGTGCGAAACAAGCTGTATTGCTGGCTTTTTAGGTGACTTCCCAGAGTAAATTGCCTTCCTCTTTGATTTTTAGTTTTTCTAGACCTCTGTAATTCACCATGGACTCCTTCTTGCTCAATTAAGATTTTGTAAGGTGTTTTTGCTTCATACAGAATCATAGAATCATAGAATAGTTAGGGTTGGAAGGGACCTTAAGATCATCAAGTTCCAACCACCCTGCCATGGGCAGGGACACCTCACAATAAACCATGTCACCCAAGGCT
>WYDI02014128.1:16300-63771 GCA_009867235.2 Psittacus erithacus | reverse complement strand
CTGGGAGTGATGAGGAGGGGTCTCTGGGGGGGTCAGATGGGGTCTGTGAGGGATGAGATGGGGTCTGGGGGAGGTCAGGGGGGTCAGATGGGGTTTGGAAGGGTCAGAGGGCTCTGGGCAGGGACCGCTTTGCTCCATGGGGGGGTCTCCAATGTCTCTTCCATCCTCTTCCCCCCACCAGGTGCCTGCAGGACAATGACTGGGACTACGGCCGCGCCGGGCAGGTCTTCACCCAGCTCAAGGTGCGTGGGGGGGTCTGAGCCCCACTGACCCCCCTCTGCCCCCCCCAAAGCCCCCCCGCACCCCCCCCCCCCCCCCCCCCCGCAAAAAAAAAGACATACCAGCACTGTTCCCACTAAAGGCTAGGAAAAGAGGTCTCCAGGAGTACAGCTAAAAGCATGTCCACTCTTTTGGATCTGCAGAAAGGAGGTGTTTGTTCGCTTTTAGCTCTCATAAGACTAAATGGTCATGTGTGTACTTCCTGAGATTCAGAATGGCAGATCCTCTCTGTATTCTGAATCTGTCAGTTGAGGACTACTTTCTGACTTAATTGCATATTCTCATTACAGTATCCAGCTTACCTGTAAAATTAGATCCAGTGTAGGCTAAAGCTGGACTATTAGGGAGTCTAGAAATTACATTTTTATTGTGGTTAGTTCGGTGACTACAAATCTTAACTTAATAGTAATCCTAGCTTATTTGTAATAGTAATTATTATATATATATATAAAAAATATTATGATATATATATTATATGTAATCTTAGCTTATTAGTAATAGTAATCATTAATAATAGTAATTCAGTAAGAGACATAAAAAATACAGGCTAATGTTTATACAGGTTTAAACTTTGTGTATTCTGTGTAGATGTATTGAAAGTGTACTTTTCCTAATCTTTGGTCATCTTGAAGTCTTTGGGATCTCAAATAAAACAAAAGCAGTAGTCATCTATAAATTCTGCTGCTTTCCCCAAATGCCCACTTACCTGTACTTGTTCCCTCTCCTTTGTGACACCTTCCATATTGAAGGTATATATTGCTACTTTGATCTTACAAAAACTTACGTACAAAACTGTTTGTTTGTAGTTACAGCTCAGCCTGATAACAACACAGAAGAAAAAAGCTGCTTCCCTGAAGGAGGTGGAAGATTTGTAAACACCTGCACTGTTCCTTTACATCATATTGGAGGTAAGAATATTGATGGAGAAACTTCATATTGAAGCATTAAAGTCATCATAGAACAATTAGGGTTGGAAGAGACCTTAAAAGCTACCTTGTTCCAACTCCCTGCCACAGGCAGGGACACCTTCCACTACATCAGGTTGCTCCAAGCCCCATCCAGCGTGGCCTTGAACACTGCCAGGAATGGAGCAGTCACAGCTTCTCTGGGCAACCTGTGCAAGGGCCTCACCACCCTCATAGTGAAGATTTTTTTTTTTCCATAATATCTAATTACATCTACTCTCTTTCAGTTTAAATTCATTCCCCCACCTGTCTCTGCTCCATGGGAAAGCTTGAGACACCTTCTGTACCCTGAGATCTGCACTGCAGCTGCGCTGAGTGAAGGCATCAGCTAGCACCAGCACAGACAGTAGAGACCCTTTACAGGAGCTGTGACCTTTGCTTTCCAACAACTGCCCACCATTCTGCCCTGAGGGTGAGGGAGGACGTGTGCTGTGACTTGGGCAGGAGGCCTGTGGAATGTCCCTCCTTCAAAAAGGCGCCCAAATGCATAGCAAGGCTTGTAAAACTTAGATTTTAAGTTCTGATGTTTAATCTAAATGATTTGATCTAAATCTAAACCATTCTTAATGTTTCATCTAAATGTTTAAATAAACATTTCCTAGTTTATTTAGGTAAGAAAGGGGTGGATCAAGATACTCTATTCTGTAGGCATACTAAAGATTGGACGAAGACCACAAAATGTCATTTAAAGGACTTAAATGTAGCTGCGAAATGCACCCCTTACCTTCCAGTTTTAAGATTTTGGTTCAGTTTGGTTTTATGCCTCTTTGAAAAAGCTTGTAAATAAAATGCTATTCAGACCGTATCTTTCTTCAGTTGTGCTTTTTCTTTCTAATTACTATTTTATATTTGTCCCTTGGTCTGCTCTCCTTGTTTGTCTGGGAACTTGAGTGCTCTCTTACTTCAGTTAGCACAAAGCTGGTGAAGTCATCCAGCTTCTGTGCATTCTGAAACGGTGTATTTAAATTCTAGAAATGCCAGTATGTGGTAATCCTCTTGCACATGTTTTTCTTTGATAGTTGAGAAACTTCATAAATAACATTCTAAAATGAGAGCTGAATTCCGTTTTCTCTTTCAGCATATATTATAAACATTTGATAGGTGCTAACTGATTTTGAAGTAATGTAGTTTCTTGTTCTTAATTTCCTCTTAAATGTGAAGAGTGTAATTCTGGTTTGTAACTTCTAATTCATTGGTGGATAATGCTTACCCAGTGCTTCAGGAAAGCTGTTTTTTTGGACTAACAAACCCATACATCTGTCACAGTGCATCTTCACCATTCACATTTTAGAGGACAAACCCAGGTTGTTCATCACATGGAAGTAAGAGTAAGAGTTGGTGCCACCTCCTGAAAACCTGCTGTTCCAGTAAAGCCTGCAAAATGGATGCAACCTCAAGAATTTCTACTTCCCACAGAGAAAGTTACCTTGTCCTGCAGTTGTACACACTTCTTTCCTAGTGCTTTCTCAGTTTGGTATCTGTACGTGTATCAACTCCAATCTGTAATTCTGCTTAAAGACTTCCAGGATTTTTCAAAGCAACATGAACACATTGTCTGGAAATTCCAAATGTCTGTTGCGGTGGGACTGTCATCAGTCAACCGTCTGTATGATACGGAGGGAGGTAAGTACCAACCACCTTTATTCCATCTGCATGATGCACATCTGAAATTATGACAGCGCACCTGGAAGGTTTTGTGTGAGTTGTTCATCCCATCACACCTTCAATAGACGCTCTAGCTGGGAAGTGAAACCCAGCTCGAAATGGCAAGTAAGTTTTTGAGCACCATTATTTGTGTGTTTGTTCCTTGAAACACAGAAGGAATCTGTTTGATTCCCTTTTAGTTATGCGTGTATTCATTTCAACTTGTGGTCTAGCTCTTGTGTAATGGTTACTTGCCAAAATACAAGCTGCAGCATTGACACAGGCGCATAATAGTCAAGATAAGGTGCAGCAGAGGAATTATGGCAGGGGACACAAGAAAGAAAGAGATTGCCCTTACCTCTGCCTAACCCTCCTAAGAACCTAAAACCTGACCAAGTACTTCTGTCTGAACCACAAAAGGGACTGTGCCCATGTGAAGCTGGTTGTCCAGCCACTACCACCTCTCATTTCTGTTTAGCATCTATAGGAGGCTGCTGGCATGTGGCTCACAAGCTGGATTTGGAAAGGCACCTGCTGAGGCAATTAAAATTTGAGGTTTGCTTATTGGGGAAGTCCTGCTCTTTCCCTTATGATACTAGGTTGTTTCAGGGAATTGTGCAGTATCTGTCTTGGTTCTTTTACATTTGTAAAATATATTTCTTGTCACTCTGTCAGTAAAGTTTGTTTCCTCTCCCTTCCTTTCCCACCCAACACCAGTTTCTAAGCATTTTAAAGATTCTCTAGTGTGATATTAATGCTTCCCTTGAGTAAAATTTTGTTCTTGACTATGTTTAAGAAAATTTTCTAGGGAAACAGTTGAACAGGTGAGATGATAAACTAATAGGTGAGATAAACTGAAGGTTAATACGAGTTTCATTTTAGGTCTTCCCAAATGCTTTGTACCTTCCTGCATCAAGCCAGAGCCTGTCCTCAGCCCTGACTCAGCCTTACTCGTGTCACCCCAGCAGTGCAGTACCTTTCAGAAAGGCTGCTGTCAGCAGTATCTATACAGCAGCTGCAAGAACTTCTTTCAGACTCTTATCCACACCTTGATAAGTTTGTACTAGTAACCCCTCACAGACTCACTCTTTAATCCTCATTCTGTGAAATGGGTTGAGGGGTGCCACTCGCAGTGCCTGCAGTGGAAGTGCATGTGATACAAGTACGGATCTGAGAAAAATTACTTGCCCACAGCTGTTTTTCAGGATGTATTGCTAGACATACACCTTTGCAGTCTTCCTCTTTACTTGCTCTGCTGCAAGTCTGCTTGAGTTTAGAGGAAGCCCTGCATGCTTTGCCTCCTCAAGATTCTGCTGCAGCAGCAAACATTCTGTCAGTGTTGCTTGACTAGAGGCAGTTCATAGAGTGACTGTACATTCAGCATACTAATCCTGAAGGTCAGAAACTTCAGGTTCCTCTTCAGTGGGATATGTATGAAGATGATGGGTGTTGGAAAGACATCAGACGTAAACAACTAAACTATTTGAGGTAAGAAACATCTCTTTGAGGATCTCAAGGAAAAATCAGTTTTCTGTTGTTCAGCTGCTACTAACAAAATTCTTTACTCTTCCTAAAAAAAAAAAATAAACAAAAAAAACCCCACCCCCTTTCTTTGCATTTTAATAGTTGTAATAATCCAAATTAAATGCTGGCTTTAACCATGAAAGTTTTTTCATATCATTGCAGTGAACTGTTTATGTAAAAACCCAAACACAACTACTGTGAATGCTAAAACACTGGGCAAGGATACTGCAAAAATGTACAGCATTTATTCACATACAGACAAAAAGGCACAAGTCTACTTAATATTCTAACAAAAAATAACAGCTGTCTTCAACTAGGTCTTTATAAATACTTCAAAAAAGGGAGAAAATAAATACAGATTGGGCCATGTAATATAAAATAGTCATCTCTACATAAACTTTTTATTTCTATCTGTTTCTCTTCATGCACCTTTCTTACTTAATTTCAGCTGAATGGACACCAAAGCTAGGCACATAGTGAAAAATCTGTACAAGATTTTACAAATAATGACAAATCTTTTCAAATCTCTGAAATCAAGATTTATACACAACATGGATAACCCTTCATTTAGGTCTGTGTGAGTCTGCAGCCTAATAAATGCCATTCCAGGCAACTTCACAGACGTTCAACTAACCTACAGTTGGACAGAATACACCAATCATAGTCAAAGATCTGTTGGTCAGTTTGCACAAGGGAAGGAAATGCTTATAAAAACAGAAATGCAGCAAATGGTTCTTTCACAATAAAAGACAGGGTGGGTTTGTACTGTCACTGCTGTACTTCTGACACCTCCTCTGCTGACAACGAAGCATGGGGGACAAACCTAACCTACAGAGCTGAGCATCCTGCAGTCCTACAGGTTTTTGGTTTTGGTTCAATTTAGCTTCGAAAGTTAGAAAGCTTATTAACCTAAACAGCAGGGAGCAGAACAGGTAAGGCATTAATTCTGCACAACCTTAGCGTTCATCATAGTGCAAATTAACAAGGTAAACTCCTTCAGTCTGGTGTGAGGTTAAATGTTTGCTTAAGCATCAAAATTTAGATTCCTTCTATGGCTTAACAAACTATTCCCTATACGGTTACAAGCTTCGTTACTACAAAAAAGCACAGTGCCTGCTTGGAAAACCTTGCTGCATGTTGAGCAGAACCTACCTGCATTCACCTGTTGTCTGTCTGGTGATGGTCAATCAAGTAAGTACTTTTAACACATCCCAAGAATAGCTCCATTAACTTCAGATTCTCCAGTGCCCTGTCTAACTTTCACCTCTGGAAGTCCTGACATTAATCTAACTTCTTGGGACCAGCAATCTATTTTAAAAGTACACTATCTTATGCACAATCCCTCTCCCTCTATAGCATAAGACTTTGGAGTTGTAAAACTATTGATGGGGTATGTTCATTTGAAATACTTCATTAAGTGATAACTTGCATAGCAAGATAGGGTGTTAATAAGCCTTGTTTGCTTGATTGAATCCTCTGGAAGACTCAGTTATGGCAGAGTGCTGCTGGGATTTAACTGTCCCCTACTCAAGAGGCAAGAGTCTAACACTAAAAAGTGAGGGGATGTAAAAGCAGACTAGGAGTAGGAAGTGGGGGTAAGAAAGGAGGGATTTCTTTATGCCTGACTTTGTGTAACACATTGCTGCTTCAGCTTTTTCACAAGTACATACCTGACTTACAGCTATGCAGAATTCCAAAACTTGTTAGATGTGCACTCTACTCGGCCCAACAGTACCCTAATGATCTGTTCATATTATTGCTCCTAGCTTACTAGTTATTGCCATTTGCAATTACTAAAAAAGTATACAACCAGAATACGAGATCCCTCTTCCATCAAATCTAGTCCAGAACAGAATGAAATAGTTTTTCTTCATTTGACTGTAAAGAGCTAATCACAATTTATTGCCTTTCCATTTTATTCTATTTAAAAATATATATTTATGTCAATTTTAAAGCAACCCTTTAGTGTCCTAGCCTGGCTTTCCCAGTACATACCATTAGTGCATCTGCAGTGGGCTTTGGGAAATCCTACCAACTAGTGCCTCTGAAACTTCTCTCTGGAGTTGTGACCATACTCACAGAGGCAGGTGACTGACTAAATGGTGGTGTGTTATTTCAAGGGGTGCTGTAACCCACAAGCTCCCCCCCCCCTTCCCTTCTCAGAACTGAGCTGTTTTGAGAGTATCCTC
The DNA here is from genome assembly GCA_009867235.2 of Psittacus erithacus. Lineage (NCBI taxonomy): Eukaryota > Metazoa > Chordata > Aves > Psittaciformes > Psittacidae > Psittacus > Psittacus erithacus. Next base: position 57,170 of record WYDI02014128.1, on the reverse strand, counting down.
ATGCTCAGTCTGAGTGTTTCCGAGCTGCTGCAGTGGAATACAGCTGCAGCCCTGACCGGTCCCTTCCTCCTCCAGCATAAACTCTGGAGCTTACAGACGGATTTGAACTGCCACCTCTGCTGAAACTGAATGCAACAGGAAACATCTGCAATGAGAGGAGAAAGACTACCACCGTCTAAGGTAAGTGACCATTATGTAATGAGATATTTAGCAGTGCAGTATGGTTTAACAACCATCTTCCATTCAGTACACGCTAGTTATAAATTAAAAGCTTGTGCTTTTCCATAAGGCAGGGGAAGGGAGTAAAATTTTATCAGTGCTTTTTAGCTAAAAAGGATGAATGCAGCCTACTGCCTCTACCCACCCTAGCCCCTTTTAAAAGGTTTCTGTGACTTATTTTAGTGTTCATCACAAATCCCATCTTAGTAGTGACATCATTCCTCTGCTTACTCAGGATACTTGCAAATAAAGGAGATTCAAACTTCTCACAGAATGAGAGGGGGAAAAGACAGCTTTAAGTGCATGTAAACATGTTTATACAGCTCAGGAATTATAGGTTATCATCAGTCTATAGCTAGGTCTAAGAACTCTCCTCTTCCAAAACAATAAATAATGTGGAGTTGGCTTGTAGGCAGTGACTCTGTGTCCCTGTGTCCAGTCAGGATGCCAGGATGCTTCTCCTGATAATGTCCGTCCTTCTACTGATAGTGTTGTTTGGACTGAGCCTCTGCTGCCGGCACTTCTTTTCAGCCACTTCAGTCTCTGAGTCACTCATTTCGGCATCAGGGATATACCCATCATTCTCGCTGTCGGGCTTGAGCTTCCTTTTTGCCCTGTCCTTAGGGGAAACTCTGCCCAAGTAGGGGTAGCTGGAGTTCTGGCGGCAGGTGTCCTCTGGGCTCTCACCCTGCTGCTGTCTTTCCCCCTTCTTTGGAATTCGGAATCCGCCCCAGTTTTTCACTGGGCTCGTGGGTGTCGTAGGCACTTGAACTGCTGCTGTCTGATTAGAGTTTACTTTCATGAGACTCCCGTTGCATTTAGGCACTATATCCCTCCGCGTGCCAGGTGCTGACCTACCACTGGAGTGGTTCACAGCCCTTTTATTTTCCGATTGCCTCTGAGAGAGTTCTGTAGGTCTCAGTGGTTTGTGGTTGTGTTTAGAAGTCTTTTCTTTTAGTTCTGCCTTGGTCACCTCACACTGTGGACGATTGTCTCTGCTTTTTCTGTGGTCTGGTATAACTACGCCATTTTTCTGCTGTGCTGATGCAATCCGTGTTTCTGCAAAGGTCTTGTCAAAATGTAAAAAGCTCCCTGGAGCTGCACTGCCCTCCTTTTGGCTGGGCTGCCTCAGAATGGCTTTGCTGTCATTCCCCGAGCTCTCCCTTACTCTATCCCTCTTGTGTGATTTTTTCAAGGAACGAGTTAGGGATGTGCCCATCTGTTTCCTGAAGAATGCAGAATGCCATTTCAGATCCTCTATCTTAGGGGCACTGGGGCCCAAAGATGGACTGTTGAACAGCACTGTGTTGTCCATGGAGGAGAATGAGGAAGGCACACCTACATGTAAACAAAGTAAGTTAAAGTCAAGGAATTCCACATCTGGGTAAATATCACTTTTGAATATACTATTTTAATATATTTTAATGCTGTTCTTCCCAGAACCTGGTGTGTTCTTTGACAATCAATGGGTATTTGGCCACAGCTATGTGGCTATGTCTTGGTTTCACAACATACTGCTGGTGTAGTCTGCTTTCCTGTAGCTGTGCTGCATCCAATTATACTTCTAGCAAATGTAAATCCTAGCACTACGGTAGCCACTAAGACAGAATCCAGGGCAAGGAAGCAACCAGCAAGTGAATCTGACTGATTCTTGCCTAAAATGTGACTTATTATTACTGAATACTTTAATGATAATCTAGTTAACGCAGTCACCTTTGAGGATATTAATTTTTTGGAGAAAAGGCAATGAGGACAAAACTACATCTTGTTTTAAAACCCGAGTGCTACCTTTTCAAAATTCCTTTCTTTTAACAGCCATCTGTGATGCAAAGAAGGACATGCTAAACACTAATGTAGTGGCACTAATAAACCACAGACTTAGGAGGTACCATATGGAACAGAAGTCATGTCTTCCTGTCACAAAGAGTCACTGAAGAATCACACCAGACAGAAGCTGAAGCCACGAGCCACTCAGTGCCCCTTGGACAAGACCATAGACTTACCGGGTCCTACAGCAATGTGCCCACTATTAGAGCTCCACCCACCCACATTTCTCCCAGTCCACTGAAGCATGGTGGACTACACAAAATCTTAATGAGATTAAATGAGGTCCTGATTGTCCTTCAAAATTAGCTACTAGCCTGTAGCCAAACCCTTCAATGCTTGTACCTGGGGTCTTAGGTGAAAAAGACAACACGGAAGCATACCTGAAACTCTTTCTTGTTCCAGCTGCTTTGCGTAGATATTAAATATCTGTTCTTGAACTTTGCAAACAGATCTCTTGATTTTTTCCCTTCGGGTCACCATGTAGGTGAGATTACGCACCTAGAAGACATCAAGTTGTGAGTTTTACAGATATTGTGTTTCTATAATGTTGTCAATCTGCTCTTTGACTTAATTCAGTTTAAGCACTATACACCATTTAAACAAGTTAGTAACGTTATCTCTATTTTAACCTTCTTGAACATATTTCTTACAGAGTCTTAAATACCATTTAATTGAGAGGCTATTCTCCTAGAGCTCATTAGTTCCTTCTCTCCCAGTGGAAGAAATTGCTGGGAAGTCCATGTGGGTGTTCCCAGGGCTCCTCGCTCAGCCTAGTGCAGCCGCAAGCACTGTGGTGCCCTGTGCATTACAGCCTTGTAGGCTGGTCTCGTAGTCACTGAGGAGGAGACACTGAATATGTGTGACCTTGTGTGCTGAGGTCCTGCTCTGTTTAACAGTTCCAGTCCCATGAGAGCCAGTATGTTTAACTAACTGTCATTCCTCTGTGGATCTCAATTAGAAGGGATTTGTCTGGCTGGTCCCCTTTCTGAGACAGTCTCTACCCTTTTGTTCTTTGCTTTGTTTGATCCCAGCTGCACAACACATACATCATGTCCATCAAAGTACCTCTTTCATAAACTGGGTGTCATGATTTCAGACTGTTTCTAGATAGATGACACTGTCACTAATGTCACTCATAAAGTTGGGTAACTTGATTATCTTGAAGAGGAGAAAAAAACTTAGGCTTTTTTTTCTGTATGTCAAAGATAACTTCAATTAAAATCAGTAGGAACAATGGACTAGTAAAATATTACTGGAATGATGTATCCTGTTTTGACATGGCACTTAAAAATGGGAAGTATACCTACAGAACCATTTAGATCCAGAGAACTCAGTGACAATCTCAACTTATTTAGCTGATCAAAGAGAACACTGCGCATGCAGCAGAAATAAGAGACGCCATCTCACCAAACTAGAGAACGGTCATGGGCCATTTCTAGTTGGATGGGCCATTCCTAGTATGGGTCATGGGTCATTTCTAGTTGAAACTAGAGGAAAATTTCCATGTAAAATTGCAATGATTCCTTAGAAAAGCAGTTAACCACTGGGATGCTTTACAAAGAATGCACTAGATGCATGAATACCCACTGTCCTGATTTAAAGGCTAGGTATTATTCTGGAAGAAAGGCTCCAGTTCACCCACAGGTTACTGTGGCTGAATTATGAGCCCCTGAGTCAGGTCCTGTACATGGCCCACATGAGCCACATACTGTATGGACATGAAAAGCTGGAATTATTTCAGTACTCTGTCTCTAAACTTAAACTGATCTGATCTTAAACTCTACTAGTTAAACCAAATAACCCCAAGAGGAAGGAATGCAGGTCATTACAAGATCAGATGTACTTAAAACACCAAACTGCTCTTTAAACATTCAAAACGGGAGTGCAGTATCACATGCCTCCCAAATCTACTACACAGACAGTCTAGTGTCTGTATGTGTCAATGCTATGCTATGTCAATGAAAACACGGATCTGCTGCAAATCAAAGTAAGGTTCATAATCTTTTCCTCCTTGTGCACCAGATAAAAGGAGCAGAAAAAGCCTCTAAAGGCTAGAAAAGCTCCAGGTACACGGAAATACAACAATCCAGTCCTTATAAGGAGACTGGATACTACTACCGAGACCTGCTGGCCTCTGAACTAACCCTCTGTTTGGAATGAGTAACTGGTGCGCTCCGTAGAAATTTAGTGTTCATGGTCTTCTCTGACAATACCACTTTGCGTGAGAATGCAGCATGAAGTACCTGCATGCAAGGGCAGTAACTGAAAGCATAGTTTAGAAACCTGGCTAATGAAAGACAATGCTGCTTAAGCATGTGCAGGCAGTGCTATGCCTTACCCGCTCTAGATCCTGCCGGAGATGTGTAAAGAGCTGCAGTCTTCTGAACAGAACATCCTGTTCTCGTTTGGCCAGATTGTCCTCTTCATCCTTCTTTGGAGTAATCAAAGGCTTGTTGAAGTTGGCTTTTCTCTTCAGCTTCCAGTACTGGTAAAGGAATTCCACTGACTCCTCTGGCAGCCGCAGCACTTTAGCCACTTCCACAGACTCAACAAAGGTATAGAACTCATCCTCCAGCTGCTGGAGTTTCTGTTTGCGGAGGCTGACTCTGTGGGCCTCCTCCTGGTTTTGAGCCATGCTGTGGAAAGGGTCCATGTGGGCAGGAAGAGAGCTGTCCTGAATCCCATTCCCATTCTCCTGACCTGGGCTTTCACTGAAAGTCTCCTCATCCACTTTCTTGGTGGAACTGTGCTTGGGACAGTATGACTTAAACTTCACCTCATCATTCTCTGCCAGGATGGTCTTCATCTCCAAGCCACGGTTGAATGCACAGGTAACATGAAAGGCTGTTCTGCAGTTCTTCACTGAACACTGCACAAATTAAATTAAAATTAATCAAATACAAATTTAAGAAGCCACACTGCCTAAAACTATTGATGCAGCCAGGACTGCTTTGGAAGAACAACCCTGTAACCATGCTCTGCCTCTAAGCTGCATGTAGTTCCTTGCTCTTGTTTAATTAGGTTTACAATTTTGTTCTTTCAGGCCAGGTAAGGACAAAGTGGCCTCGTGGGACAGAAGTGGTTAACCCCTCCCTTGCCCTATTCAATAACCAGCAAATCCACGAGACGAGCGTTCTCACCGGCACTGGGCCACGTGTTACACGAAGGAAATCATTCCACTTTGGCTGTGCCAGCAAGAGAGAAGGAAAAACACCTTGGGGGCTCCAGGCCAGTTTGATACTTTTAATTAAAAGTCTTTCCTAGCACCGGGACCTGTGCTGCCCAAAAGGCCTCAACCAAGGGCAATTTTCTTCCCATTATCCCAATTTTATACTGTCAAATATGAAATTGCTGTCAATCACTACTTCACTGGCTGCAGCCTTTGCTTCACCTGGGACACGAGGAGAACAGGAAATTCCATTTTCTATCCTTTTTCTTTCCTCCCTGTGAGCCCAGCCATCATGGTGTGATGGGCACTAGTTCAGCTGATTTAGCACCTCATTTATATGTAACTTCCTCTTGCAAACTGCTGTCATAGCTATCATCAGCCACAAACTGAAAGGTTTAAATATATATGTGTATGTATATACCCACAGGCATACATATACAGTATCACCTCACTGTACTCACACCTCAACTCACACCTCAGCCTCCAGAGAAGAGAATTTAGAGTGGAAATGAACATTTGTGCTATTAACTAGGAAGAAACAAAACTATGCTTAACCCAAGTCATCTAACCTTAAAGAGAAATAAATTCACTGCACGAGAATGTTTATACAGTGCTTTGTAAAGAAGCCAAATATCTTTGCTGGATTTTCCTGCTCAGGTTCACTCAGCAACCAGATGGCATATAAAGGTACAGCAGAATTTAAACTGCAGAAGTTTCAAATGAACATTCTTTAATAAAATCAGCATATAAAAGGAATTAAAAAATACCAACCCATCTTTTACCCCTTCCTGTTACCAACAAGCAGAGCAAAAGCAGCCCTGCTGGAACACCACATAGTCCAGGTGAGTACTCCAGCCACAGTTTCCAAGCTGCTCCCATTCAGAATAATTAGTTTAGTGTGGCTGATGTTTTACTGAGAGAACAGGGGAAGCCTGTCTCATGAAAAGGAAATCTGCTGAATCTGGGAGAATACACAGTCTCAGTTTTCCCAGCTCGTTGTGGTTGCTCCATGCCCAGCCTCACACGCACTGCAGCTGCCAGCTTTTCGGTTTGCTGTGCCTATCTCCCAACATCTCTGAAGAATTCCATTTCCCCCACTTTCTCCAGTTAATACTACTTCCTCTCCATTGCAGTCACTCTGTATAATATTCTTCTCTGCTGTATAAAATTTCACAACACAAATCTCTGTATTTCTCACTGCTAGCTTTAACGATACCAAAGATTTACACAATTGCTGTAGGATGTCAGGCACAACTGCCGGTTTTTGTCTCTTTCCCCATAATTTCAAATGCAGAGCTGTCTGAAGTAGCAGCTGTCATGTCTGCTTGTCCTCCTGTGTCAGCACTAGAAAGGGAGAAGAAATAGGGAAGGACACCCACCTCTGCACCACACTGACGTATGTAGACTCTCAAGCATTCAACTTAAACTACCATGAGTTACCCCACAGAATGGACAAAACAGCTTCCATCAAGTAAGAGCAGCCAAGAGGAAGGGGCAGCTCTGCAAGGAGGTATTACGATCGCAAACTCATATGCTGTAGACAGATTTATTTACGTAACGCTTACTATTTTATACATTCCTTAAACAGGAACAGACTGGTAGGTTTCACTGGAACTACTTCTGCAGTGCTGGTTTACAGCTTTTGCTGGCAACCTCATCAAATAGAGCCAGAGGGGAAAAAGGAAATAGATGAAACCTAATTTCAAAGGAGAGCAGGACTTTTGTGTCTTAATGCTGGTCTGACCATCCTGGACCCTGCAACGTAAGGCCAGCCACAACACAACGGACAGAGCTCTACTTCTTCAGAGTGGGTCACCTGTCTTCATGCTCTCCCACCATTTGGTAGTGAGTAAGCTAGGTCAAAGTTTTGTCTTGTGTTTCAAGAAACGTAGTATCCCCTCTTTCAAAACCTTGGGGCTTGGCAATATATTTTCACAATCTAATTTTAAAATTATTCTGAAAATGTACTTAAAATTATTATTTAACATTTCTGGGTGATATTCCACTGCAGAGGATATGCAAGTGCTTTACAAGCAACAACTGAATATAAATATGCACATGCACTGACACTGCCTGGTCTGAAATACCCTGGTGCAGATCATTTAACAGCCACAGTTCACAGGCTATGGTGAGAAAGGTTGAATCCAAATGCAACTGAAACTGCAGAGAGAATTTCAGAAGTATGCAGTGAGACAAACTGGCACTGGCACACGAATGGGAGTTGGTGTGAAAACAACTGCTTTACACACAACTCCCACTAAAATACCCAACTTGTCTTATAAGTCACTAAATAGGGACTAGCAGATAGATGACCTGGCTATTATTATTCAAATCTGCCTAGACAGTAAGAACATGCTAACATTGACAGCACTCTATACAGTTAAGTCCATAGTAGCAAACAGGAAATTGAAGAAAGTTTATGGCAGATACAAGTTTTGTGTATCTACTGAAAAACTGACAAAACAAAACACACACATATCTGTGCAATTAAATTACCTGTATAGAAGCTCCAACTTTTTCATTGCAAAGGCTGCACACCAGTGCCCATCTGCTGCTGGGAATGTGAGAAACCTTTGTAATGGGCTCCATTTTTTCCGGGCTTCCAATGCTCACCTTAAAGAAAAAAAGGTTAAAAACCACAGAGCAACCATTACACTGTTAACTGGAAAGGGATTTATCACAGAAATCTAATTCCTTGTATGTATGTGCAAAATGAGCATGTTCCAAGTTCCTCAATTTGTAAGGAAATAATTACAATTTCTTTTTAAAAACATCAGTTCCTCACTGCATGAACAAAACAGTTTCAAGGTGAAGCTCACCATTCTGAAATTATCATGCAGGATGAAAACCCACAGGAGCTCTCACTGCCACATCCAAGCCTTCCTGATCCACCTTTAACGTTCCCTTCACAAAATAAAGCAGTACTTTGTGTCCTTGTTAAAGGAGATTTGCCAACAAGAAAGGCCTCATTTTTCTGAGGCCTAATTTTGGTTGACAAAGGTAATGTAATTTCTTTATAGATGATGCATCATCCTGCCAGACTGTACACCTTACTGAAAATCCTTTATACTGTCTTACTGAGAAGTATCATATGTATGTTAAGCTTGCTGTAGCAACACACAGGAAGCTGAGCTATGTTTTTATAACATACCTCTCCCGGAACCCCAGCAGCCCAGCACTTCCATAGGATCAGTACCTACCTCTGGAATCCATAGAGCACAGCTAACGTGGACCCACTTGGTGCCACTCCGAGTTGGCTTCATGGCTCCACCCTTCTTAGGACACAGCAAACACTTGGGCTCAACACCAAGTGCGCAGGTCCGGCACAACCAGCTGCCTTCTGGCACCTTCAGGATCCCGTAGCATGCCTGTGGGGAAAGAAAACAAGGAAACGATGTGAATTTCTGTTACTTTTTATCTGCTTACATGTAGTCTCTCCCAGCTGATTGCTAACACTACAGACACTTCATCTTATGGAGGACCTCAGGATGCTTTCAAGCTCATTTAGCCAACCTCATTACCCATTCATTCCCCGGAAAGATCGGATGTCACGACCAGCTATTAGGCAAAAACCACTGCCCACATCATCTGGGAAAAAGAAAAATATGTGTTTGCCAGCCCAAACAGCAAGGGGCCTCCCGACAAACAACCCTGCCAGAAGCCAGCTCCCATGAACTTCAGTATCACCAAGACTCACATAACAGGGACCGGGCTATACCTAATTCAAAATGCTAGAATCACCAACTGAGGAGCTCGGCTGTGCAGTACTCAATGTAACTCAGGAGCATCAGGTTTTCCTTCGTATTCAGAGGAAAAAATGCAGAACAGCAATGAACTAATATCATTTTTTTCAGAAGCTGCACCTTTATGGAGACCTGTGTCCACATTACTGCCACTTTTAATCCTCTTAAGTTTCAGATTTGATGTGATCAGAGACTAAGGAAAGAGAACCATTACAGATCTAAAAACTTCCACCTCACTGCGTATCTCACAAGAAAGCCATATGTACCTCACAGCTCTCGCAGGCATACTTCTTTACCATTAGTACAACTGCATTTAAGTAACACATACACAAAAATGCCATTCTTGCTCACAAGACCGGAGTTTTCAAAACAATGAATGGCAAAGCAAACTTCTTAAGAGCCGTGAAGAAAGGACAGACTGATAGAAAAGCACCTGCCACAATAAGAAGCATCCACAGAAACAGATATGCTAAAATTGAAGACTTTTTAAATGGCACAAAAAGTTGGCACATAATAGTGCTTCATTAGCTCAGCTCTGTAAGTTTTCCATTAAATTAAAATTACTATAATACATCCTCCTATGTCCCCACTGATTGCCTGAAAAACCTTTTTTCCCCTCCCTGCTGAGCCTCAGTTACTGATACCGAAGTATGCAGGGAGGATATGAATATAGGTCAAGAAGTGACCAGGTGAGAATGTGTAACAAGACATGTCTGTTCTGGGGAGGCAACTCCTCACCTTGTAACTCCTTCACACATAAACAATACTACTTTTAACCTTCTTAGCATGATACTTTTAGAATCACATGTAACAATTCTAGTCAATTACATAATTTCTGAATTCATTCCACTGCTTGAGGATGAACTCTGTGCAACTGAACAGATCAATGTCACTGGAAAAAATCCAATCTGTTATCTTTAATGGTTTGGAAAAGTTTCTGTCACCATCCCTACACACCCCACAGTGCCCTGGCCACCATACCTGGTGCACACAAATATTGCATTTGTCACAAAACACCATTTCGTTGCCATCTTCCCCATCTGGAGACTGACAGACATCACAGACAACATCTTCATCATATTCAATCCCAAGTCCTTCTTCCGTCTCAATAGCATGATTCATGTTATCATAGCATCGTAGTTCAAACTCCTCTAGGATCCTTTCCATTGTGTACTCATCCAGCTCGGGCATCCCTGGGGAGCAGGGGAAAGAGTGATAACACACAGCTCCAGCTTCTTTTTTAACAACTGAGTAGATACAGCTGACCCCCGCGCAAACACATTTCATTCCTAGACAACCTCAGCCTATTCCAGCATAAACTAGAGAAACTGGAAAATAAAGTCAAAGTTGTCTTATAACTGTATTAACCTAACAGCAGTGCAATATCCAAACCAATCTTTCAAAATCCTGGGGAAAATTTCCATAAACTGATTTTGGCTTCCTGGTCTTGCTCTCATTTTTCCTTCTGGTACAGCCCCGTCTATGGCTTCAGCTTCAATTTTGCAACCCAGATGCTGACTCTTTGGTGATGGATTTGAGAGTGTTTTGAACCAAAAGCGATGAGGGCAGAGAGAGGAAGTCATTGACAAAATCTGCTGCAATACTTACAGCAAACTTACAGTTCCTAACAACAGCTGTTGGTTTTTTCATGACTTCCAACTCAAGAGGGTGCAACCTAAACTGACAATAAACTGGTTTAACAAGTGAAAACACACTTGTAATAAAAGCAACATCAACTCTGGGACAACAAATACATACACCATCTAATCTGGGACTTGGCCTTTTCTAACAACATCCATCAGAAAATTATTCATGACACCACAGCTGCAGGCTGACTGTATTACAGTATTCTATAATCTATCTTAGTTAATTATATTACTATTACAGACCTCAAAAATATCTATCATAGAAGCAGCAGGAAAGATATTAAAAAAGAGCATGGTGCTACCCCCTCTGGCTTCCATGTCTCGTCATGATAATGAGCTGGCCATAATGCTTCCAGGTTGGTGCTGCGCTGACCTTCCCCACACTATCATGCTAAACAAGCCCCGGTGAAATTAGGACAGCTATGCTACTGCCAACAGTCATCTTTAGTCAGTTTAGCACAAAAATTTCCATATAGTTAAATCACTACAAAGAAGCACAGGCTTAGGATATCCCTCTTTTGGTCTAATACCTAATGTTTCCTGTGACATACAGAAGATGGCAACCTTACGATGAGTGTTTTAACAAGAAAATCCTCCTTTCAGCTTTCTCTGTGAATAATTGAGCCATAAATTACACAAAATGAAGAATTAAAAACCTCTCTAGCTCCTGCAGGTCACACACAAACACTCTGTGGAAGTACTTCCAGCTTCCTCTACTGGCAGGTAAATCCCTGCAGCAGGGATCAATGACTCTAATGCTCCTCACACAGAGCAGCTGGAAGGCAGGAAGAGGAAGCAAGCAGAATGGCCACTTCAGAGCTTCACAAACTTCCTCACTCACATCCCTCCTCACTCACACCCCAGTGTAACACTGTGGCAGCCCTCCTCTGGTTCTGGCAAGACAGATGGACAGAGGGGATTATCTACACTGACACACTGATGGGCATCAACTGAAAATCATAAAAAGTATTTTTTTTTAATCTTGAGGACAGCTAAGGGGATTTGCTGGTGCTGTTTTCCTGAAGGTAACTTGGAAAAGTAACTTAAACTCTTGAATTATGAACTGGTTTGACTTGTTTAAGCCAAACACAACCTGAGCAGGCCCAACCCCAATCTGGAATAAAAGGCTTGGGTAAGAGACCAGGTCATGGCTGGGTCATATGTGGGTTTAATTCAAGAGCTCTAAACAGTCAGTTTGTTGTTTACCAGGTCTTGCGCCATGCCACATGTGGGCTACAGCCAGGTAAAACCTGTATGAACATTCTGTAACCCTGAGCAGGGGACTGCCACAATGCTGACACATAACCCAACTTCACCGATGTTCCTGTTCTTGCCCTGCATCCTTGCCCCTTCCAATGCACAAGTCATCCTGCAGAAAAAGGAAGAGCTGCTCCCCCTGCAACACCTCTTCTTCGTGCTTCCTAACTGCAGCCCACAGACACAGTGAGGTTTGGAAGGTTCCTCCAATAAATCACTACAGGAGTTCCTTAGTGTCTTGTTCTCTGCGCAACTGGGATGGCATTAGGCTTTCCAGACCTCAAGAGACTCCTTGTCTACCTTCTTTGCACTCCACATGGCTAGCTAAAAAGATAATACAGGTATGTGATGCAGAGAAAAAGAAATAAGTAAATGGAAAGGACTAACTGGGAAAACAATGAACGGTCGGTCTGATGTCCTCTTCAAGAAGCCTGATGGCAAAACAGGAACTCTGGGAGAATTATCTTGTGAAATAGAAAGCAGCAGAGAAAAAAAAACATCCAGCCATACGGCCAGATTCTGACCTGGTCTAAACAAATACTACTCAGTAGTTACAAAAGCCTGTTATCTTATGGCTTAATCACATCAGGTGTGGCTTCCCATGGCTACCCCATCTCTTCCTGCTGCTGCCTTCCCTCAAATTATTCTTAAATCTGCCAGCTTTAAAAATAAAGGACACAAAATCACAAAACCACCATCACTCATTGCTCACCCATTTCTTTGAATTCTTCATTGGCAAGCTGCAACCATGCTACATCAACATCATTGAGATCGTAGCGACACATGCTGTCTGCTAAGGTTCGAATGTCAACATAGCCCAGCTCCGGGGGCTCTGACCCTGACGAAACAATGTACTTCCTGGGACGTGTAAACGTGATGGCTTTCGTCTCAGACACAACCCTAAAACAGACAGACAAGAGGATGTCAGGTATGCTGGGATGCTGAGAGACTTGTTTCTACAGAATTCAAACTGCCTCACTTTAAGTGAATAACCACCACCAGCATTCATTTGACCACCTAAGGAATTATCGTGCTCACTGAGGGAAGAGACAGCAATACAGTGCACTTCCATAATGGACTGGTGATATTATGTTAATCGGAGTTGTCTAGAAACCAAATTCATTACCAAAAATCTAAATAAAATGGAAAGGTTAGAGGATAGGGTTGCACTTACTCTTACCTGAAATTCACACTTGTTTAAAGCTAAAGTGGGAACACTGTTCATGTAGTGACAGCTGCCATACACACAGATGTAAACTCTGGTTTGTAGCCTTTTTTAAATCAATCTGTTGAACTACGTTACCTGTTTGGAAATCTACAATACCAAGATCATGAAAATTCAAGGAAAAAAAGTAGTATTTCCTGCTAACTTTGAAGGGGTTTTGTGCGTGTGTGCACATGTGGAACTAAGGAACTGCCATCCCTGTGAAATTCAGAAGACTTTTCCACAGAGAATCAGTAACCTGCACTAGCTTCACCTCCACTTACCCAATCACCCTGGGTCTGCATTTCCTCTTTCACATTTGGTAATGCCATGCTGGATCAAGTGCAAATATTAATCAGAAACTGATGAAACTACTTTCTCTCAGGCTGTGGAAGCCCCTGCTGGCCAACAACCAATCATGAAAGTGTATTTTAGCGGCAAGCCAATGGAATTTTTGTTTGACCACAGGCATTGGTTCAGGAAACAGTAAAGTAACCTACAACACATCACTTGTTCTAGGTCAGATTCCTGCAATGCCACAACCTTGCAAAACCAGGAACTGGGGCCAAAACCACCCAGTTCACAAAGGACAGCAGTCATTCTACCAGCAGGCTTGCCTTCAAACAGCAAGGTAACTCCATCCTGCAGCACAGTTCCCTCACTACAGGACACTGCACTTTCTCTTAGTTAACTGCACACACACTGACATTCAGCTTGGATCAAATCCACTTCACTACGTAAGGCTGGTACCGCCAGGAGTGACAGGCCATGCTGCCAAGTGACTGCCCCCTGCAGCACCAGTGCAGATGATCTTTGGTGCGCTAATGCTACCAGCAAGGAGATAACACCACTCCACGTACACACAGCTTTCTGCTGGGAATGGCCTAAGCTGCACAACAAGCAGGACATCCTCCAACCTGTTTTACCCCCATTTGAGGTCCAACATGTTAACGCCTCCTCCTCCTATCAGAAGACCTTGATCTGCCACTACTTCATCTGCACACATTAGTCTCAGTAAATCCTCTACCTATCTCAATTTTCTGCACAGCCCTACATCTTCCCCTCATCTAGCTTGTTTCGGACAACAATCTGACATGCAGTGGCAACTGTGGGCAGGAGCCAAATGCTGAATTTGGGGCTTCTGAGGTGCAGAAAGGAACTGTGTAAGAATACAAATGTGAATGACCTTGCCAGCCTAACTGCACTGCCCAAACCGTTCCTGGTCATGCTGCACAGTATTCAAATATTATAGACTATTACAGCTCACAGCAAATTTACTTGAAACTGGACACTACTCTCTGAATCTTCTGTGCTAGAAATTCCTTCCTAAGTACCGCCCCATCCAGAAATCATAACCTCCAGGCTGCACCTTGCACATGCTGTCCAAATACCACCCTAGTGGCACAAGCAGTTTGGCTTCAAAACAAACCACTTTCACCTCTTTATTTCTGATCAAAAGAAGTAAAAAAATGCCACACTTGCTACATACCAACAAACCCATCCAACTGCATTATCCTGCTGACCATGCTTACACACAATCACCACATGGACTCGCTCCTTTCACCACCCCTCTGAACCTACACCTGCTGCTCTGACCAGCCAAAACCTTTAATTCACCATTACATACCTTGCTGGCATCAGCTGTCTGTACTGTATTTTGCCTCTGTTCAACATCAGCTACTGTTTGAGTATTGCTGGTTCAATTTACAGAACATCTGCCTCCCCTCCCACAGTCAGGCACAGAACAGTTCCAGCTTTCCAGCACCACCACCACAGAGCAATCTTGAGTATTTTGTGAGGGAGCAAGCAAGACAATAATCAGGTATCACAGAGCCACTCTGAGCAGCAGGTGTTCACCAGCAGCACCATACAAGATTGCTCAGCAGCTAAGAAACAGTGATGCCTTCTATACTGATACCTACAACTGTAGGTGCTCCCTTTCCCCATTTCCTGTAATACCTTTAATTTGGAGCAACATCCCTGGTGCCCACTGGCAGAGAAAAACCCTCTCCTGAGTGAGTACCTGGATCTGATACAGCCACCAAACCACCTCCCTGAAAGATACAGAGTGAGGATCCCCTGGACAGTCTCCCTCTGCTAAAAGCCACAGGTCTCCCAGCCATCCTGCAGCCTTGGGAGATGCCTGAAGGAGAATGCAGTGAGAAGACAACAATGCGAGCACACATGTCCAGTGTGCATTTATATAGGTACTGGTTGAGGTCAGTGTAGAGCAGGCTACAAGCATTGCAGGAAAACAGCATGCTCCCATGTTCTAAACTGCATAGCAGAAGGAAAAATCTCAAGTTCTCCTTGGACTTCCACCTCCAATCCTTTGGAAGAAGGAAGGAGAGGGTCTACCTGATGTGTCGGTGAAGTTCCTCACTGTATAGACCTAGTGGGGCTGTGCAGCAGTCTGCAGGCTGCTGCACAGAACACAAGAAGCGCTAAACATTCCTGTAGTCCCCCTGCTCCAAGATTAAAGATGGCAGAAGCAGTGTAGCATTATCCATGATTTTTTGCTGTATATCAGAGATTGGGCTGTTCTGCCTCCAGCAGCACTGGTGGGTCATTTGGTAACATCTTACGGGCCAGCCTTAACTTTAATCAAAGAGATCTAGTAGAATTAAATAGCAATAATCCTTGTTCTTCCCACTTTCTCCAGCTCCAATCCCAACTAAGCATGAAATAGATAGCTGGGCTGCAGCACACTCCTGCACTTACAACTGTTTAATTTGAAACAGAAAACAGCATCCAAGTATAACGAACAAGGTAAGGAAAATAAGGGTTTCTTGGGTAAGAGCTAGAAAATCTCACATTAATGTATTTAGCTACATGCACATCTGGATGGTTCTTAAACAGCTGAAATGTTGTACAACAACCCATTTCCTAAGGTAGTAAATGAAACAACCAAAAAAAACCACAAAACCAGAATAAATGCTGTGTTTTCTCTAGCCCTTAAGTCTAGCTGTCTAACTGTTCCTTGAAAGAAACCTATGGCTTGGAACTAAACACAAGAAGCATTAGACAAGGGCTCTCCTGGCAATGCTGAGTGAGGTCAAGTCTGGACTTAAAAAAATAGAAGCTACTTGTAAAGTTCTGTCATCACACTCCATCCCAATGTAATGCCAAAAATTACTCTCCGACATTCACATTTTAACACACAAGCAGAGCAAGTCTGACTCTTGACCTCTGATCATTCAAAAAGCTGAGGCAGGCTGCTCTTCATCTCTGAGAACCAAGACCTTTCTAGCTACACACTGTAGCTCAAGAAGCCAAGGCAATGTAGATATAGCTGCTAGTATAAATGTTTGTGTATTTATTTACATTCCTTCAAACTATACCTGGCTACTGGTTCTGGGATGGTCCCTGGGCTAACTGGCACCTGAACTCCCTTTTCCCACTCCTGCCTCCAGGGGTCTGCCAGCACATAGTATTCATCAGGGTTCAGCTGGAAGGAGTCATGTAACTTCATGGCAGTGATCAGGTCCGTTCTGAACACCTGCAAAGAGAGTGACCAAGAGAGAAAAATAGAGACACCGACATTTGATATTTACACTTTATGATTCACAGCTTCAGGGTAACCATGGAGCACAGTGTGCAACAAGGTCACTGTATCACCAGTGAACTAACCCAGCCCGCTGCAGAACAGAAATTTAGCTTCACTGCAGGGAATTATTCATTCCCTTCCAAACAAATTTGCTGAAGGCGCAAATACTGATAGAATGACTTACAGATAACTCCATTATAAGTCCTGGCACTCCCCCTACACTAGAGGCGTAATGATAAAAGCTGACATCCACGTTCACCTCTGTCCTTCTGCAATAAAAGCTGCAGGGGCTTGGAGTCTTAAAACAGCAGCGCAAGAAAAATTCATTTTTGCTCCAAGGTTTCAGGGGGTTTTTTCTTAATTATGGAGTTCTGACTAATCCAAAGCAATTCTAAAAATTCCCTGTGGTAGAAATCAAGGCATGACTCTACTATGACCAGCCACAAGAGGAAACTATAAGGAGATGACTCTTTGTGCAAGTATTTAAAATAATAACCGAAAAGATCAAATAAGACCCAAACTGAAATTGTGGGGGCAACTCCATTATTCAGCACAGGTGCTGTTGTTCCATCAGCTGCAGACACCTCTGCATCATAGCTGTGAGTTTACTTTCTTTGCAAAGGTATCCACTTCTAAAATGAGCAAGATGTTTGGAAGCCTTTGGGTTAGCAACCATAAACAAGCAGTGATACTGTTTTCAACAAGCCACAGAATGAAATTAAAAGGGATTCATTCTTGCAGCAGGCATGCTGTGGCTGTAGCAGCTTCAGCCCGGTCAGCCACTGCCTGTCAGCACTGCAGAACAGAAAGGGTGCCGCGGAAGTACAAGCCTGCACTTGTTTATGCATCTTCCGGCTCTCCCCATCCAGCTTTCGCTGCAAGGCAAGGCTGCTGTGGAGTACAGCTGCTCTCATCACTCCTCCCTCACCTACACAACCACTCATTTTTAACTGCTCAATGCCATACTTAAAGGAAAAAAACCAGCCACCTGATGGGAAATAAGCACCATGAGGACAAGAAGACAAGTAACATCTTAAGAAAAGCTCCCCTGCAGACTTTGCTGTTCTGCATCCACTCAGCCCCATGCTGTACAGTTACAAAGGAGATGGATGATCTGGGCAGTGCTCCTAACCTCCCAGTCCCAGAGCAATGGTTCTACTTTAGCTCCAGTCAGCAGCTGCCTAGGGCTGAGGAAGAGCCCAACCTATGGAGAGCACTGATGAGGTAGCCTCCCAGGACAGCCATTTCTGTCACACAGTGGTCGCACACCTGAAACCTCAGTAGATTCCCCATGATTTTTGGGAAGCCCTTCAAGGAAACAGTGAAACTGATGGTTAATTACACTTCTGAGAATATTTCTAAGTGTGATTTGCCTCACCACACTGCACATCTTGGCACCTTTCCTCGCTCCCATCACACACATTCTACCCCACTTCTGTCTCTGTTTCCATTTCCACTCTGGCTTTGTCAAAAAATAGCACAAAATCATGACATTTTTCTTAACATTTGTCTTGACATGTTCAGAAAAACTGCCAATAATAAATAATAAAACCATATATGAAAGAAAGGCAGAATGCAGGTAATGAAATATAATGAAATATTTCAAACAATCCAATTATGAGCCCTGTGAGGCTCCAATCAAGAAATAAAAAACAAGCCACAAAGTAAACTGGCTCACAAAACAAACACACACAGCTGGTCAGGGGATTCTGCACTTCTAAGTGGTTTGATTTAAAGCAATCAGACGTCAAATGAAAAGAAGCTTAAAAATGTAAAATGGGTCACAAACCTTGCTCCATCTGAGAGCCAAACGAAACTCAGGCTCTCAGATAAATTTGTCACTAACTCCCTCAGAAGCCAAGCTAATGCAGCACCTGGCAGCCAAGAAACTTCTTCCCAGGCCAGTGGCCCCATGACACCATTCTTTCTGCTCTAATTTCTGATGCAATCAGACTGCCCGGAGCAAAGCAGAGCTTACAGAAGTGCTGGCTCTCAGAAGCACTGAACGCTTCAAAGCTGAAGGGTGAAACTCTGGCCACGCTGAAGTCAATGGAATTTTGCCACCAACTTCAATGAGAGCAGGATTTCACCCGGGGAGTTTAGCAAGTGTCACTTTCCTGCCAGCACACTTCTCATCAGAATAGTGTGCTGTGACGAGCAGAGACAATGCAAATGGAGGGAGGCAGGGGGGACACGGAAACAGAGCTACAGGGATGTGTATGAGAAGTCCATCCAGGCTGAGAAGACAAGAAAGAACAGCATAAAACTGCAAAGATTCTGACGACAAATGCAGAAACAAGGAGAAAGCAGAAGCACACAAAAAACCAACAGCAAGATTTGTAATTATCTCAGATTATTTCTGGATGGCCTTTCCTGAGGTAGTTCTCAAACCTGCATATAAGGGGCTACTTCTAAGGGAAGTACAAAAGACAACTAAGAAAAGCAAGCCCGTCACCAGGAGGTCTCCACATTCACCAAGAAAAAAGGAATTTAACTAACAGGTCTTTAATGGCCAACAATCAGAAAAGAAGACTGCAAACCACCAGTACTTAGTGCCGCTCACACTGAGCAATGAGAAGGATTCTTCATGTGAAAACTCTTCTCTGGTACTCGGGCATACTGTCATTGAGGAGACTAATAAAGCAAGTTTTTACTCAACATCAATCCCTTATGAGTGCAGCAGAAATACATGTATTGGGCAAGTACATTAAATGAAGAAATTCCATCTCCCAACATTAATACTTTCCTTGCAGCCTCTACAAAGTCTGCCGCGTACTATTTGCCTGAAGATAGGGAGATTCACCAAGAATACTTTCAAAGAACTGGATCGCATTTATGTGTTACTAAGAGTTGATCCATCCTGGAAAGTTCAAAGATTTGCATCTCCCTTAACAGGATTTCCTCAAAGCACTACACAAGTCAGAGCTGTCAGGAAGCAGACTTCTAGTTTGACAAGCAGTTTAACGGAAATCACATACCAAGACCCAATACCAACCATGCAATAAATGCATCTAATATTGACTTTCACTGCTCACAAATCAAGCTACAAATAAACCCTGATGCCTAGAAGACTTTCTTCTAGAAAGACTACACAGCCATGCTGAACGAGTGTCAGACTATAACAAAATTCACAGATATAAACTGGCGCTGGCAATGGCTGTGCCAACAGCTGAACTTCCTCATCTCCTGGCCAACAGAAAAAGTTGGGGGTATGGGGCAGGTGCCAGCTAAAATGTAGCAGAAAAAAAAAAAAAGAAAATGTAAATCAGAAGCAATGGATCCATTACCAGAACATGTATATGGCTCTGTACTTGACAGATGTAACAAAATGCAAATCACATTCCAGAAATACCTCAGAAGGTTTCCGATCTTCATGTCTGGAACATGACGTCCTCCGACCTCGAGATCTGGAATGCTGAGACCAGGTGGACAGACCTAGGATACAGAAATGATCACTTGCAGACACTGCTGCCATCTATCAATAAAAGCCTTTGCTCTCTCCACACACCCAAGAAGGCCAATTGACTTCAGGGCAACTATGTGAGTAAGGTAAGCTAGAGGCAGGCTCCTACGACACACCCCCAAAGACTCTTTCAAAATGAATCGGAAAATAGAAGTT
Source organism: Psittacus erithacus (assembly GCA_009867235.2). NCBI lineage: Eukaryota > Metazoa > Chordata > Aves > Psittaciformes > Psittacidae > Psittacus > Psittacus erithacus. The sequence goes on along the minus strand of WYDI02014128.1, from coordinate 36,939 downwards.
ACTCAGTTGTAAACTTCAGTGATTGCTCTTCTGGTTTGGTTCTGTTTGCAATTTTCTACTTACAAAGGCATCGGCTGCATTACACTTACCAGTCTTCCCCCCCAGCATTTAAAGAAAGCTATCTCATACCATGCTTCCTCCTGAGCATCAGTAAACCACTTTCTGCAGATTAATCGCTGACCAGGAGGTCTGCTGGCAGCCAGAAATGTACTCTTTCAAGCTAATGTATTAATGTCCTAAATATCTCTTTTGGTTAGCTAAAGAGCAACCCCCTTCAAAAATGAATACCATGCACACACCACAGAGCCCACAAAACAAGCTGCTGTCTCTTCTCCTGAGCAAATCTCTCAGTGTGGCTGCGCAATTTTCATCTGCATAATTATTCATTCCCTTCCAAACAAATTATACCTTTTGGCTTGAAACCTTTTGGCAGAGTCTCTGTCAGCTTTCAGAAATATTGTAACAGGAGAAAAGCAAAAAGACAAAGCAACTACACTCTGCTGTCACGGCAGTGCTTTGACACCAGAGTATATTATACCTGTGCTAATCAACTGATTTTAATTCAGGAAGATTTACAGGTACAGCAGGCATTTTCTACTCCCAACTACACAACAGTAATGAGGAAAAAAAAAAAGGCCAATAAATCCTCATGGGATGGAGAGATGAAGGACTTGAAATAACATCTATATGATAGGGAGGCTAGGACCTACACACTGAACTCTGAACACAGACTTTGCAACTCTGGGCATTAAATACAGAGAAACAAAACAGAACCGATGCAAAGGCCTTCCCACACTGCTCATTTCTCCACTGCTTGTGCACATAGATAGTAGGAGCAGAAAGTGTAAGCTACAGTCGGTAAGAGCAAGAGCAACATCACCTTACATCATCCAGCAGAAGCCTCTCGGGGATCAGAGAGTACTGTTCAAAACCAGATTGCATAGGATAGGATAAGCTCTCAAAACTAAAAATCATTCTCAAAGTGAAGTGACTGACCAAGATGTTCATTGGATAGATGCAGCTAGTAACAAGTCATCAGAAGAATTCATTATATTGTAGTTATGCTTCAGTCTTCTCTTTTCAGTTTTTCAGATTCCATTAAGGAATCTGCTCCAACAGAAACTGCTCTGTACACAGCAATGAGTAACAGGTTATAAAGACATGCATAATGGTCAAATTAAAGTAAGGTAACAGACCAAACAGCTAAAAATCTTCTGAGATAAGAATACAGAAAACATTATTTTAAGCACAAGTCATCATTTTAATATAAAAGCTGGTAATTTCAAAAGTCACGGTCACTTGTCCTAAGCTCCTGTATTTCACAATTATAATTTTCTATTTCTATGAAGGAGGGAAAAAAAAAGGAAGAAAAAGACGGAAAGAATTGACCAACTGCTATTTAGTGATCTGTGTGGAAAACCAGACTCCCAAGATCATTTAACCACCATTCCACTTAAACATTCCCTTTAAAACTAAAGAAAAACCACAAGCAGCAGTAGAAACTGCTTCAGAGGATCCTATCAGCCTTATCCAAACTCAACCTAAAACAAGCAGAGGGGAGTAAGTGTAAGCACTCGAAAAGTGTCAGATATACAGCTAAAATCCATGACAGAAAAACAGATTTTTCCTGCACCACAACAACACAAACATTTTAAAGTTTAGGCAGATGTGATTAATCAAGAGCCTCACTAGAAGACAGACCACATTCATACCCACCCAGACAGTATTCAGTTCTCGTGGGTTCTGGTATTTTCCATCAGCAAGACATAAATATCTAACCAACCATCTGCTACCGAGACATTCAGCTAGTTAGACCACTACACCAGCAAGTCAGACACTTGAAATTTCTAATTCACCTGTGGATTGCGGTGTTTTGTACACTGCTGGGTCTGGGGGATGGAGCCTGCAAGGCAAGGAATTAAGAACACCAAGCTGTATTGGCAAAGTGGTGTTTGATTCAGAAGTTTCTGTGGGAAAAGAGCTGGTGGGTCTGGAGGTTTAATCCAGCTGTTCCCAAGTAATGCATGCATCTGGGAAAATTAGAGCAGCAGCAGCAGTACAATGTACTTCTAGAACTTTACCCATGTGCTGTAATTCAGCTGTGATGACAATTTATCAGATGCTGAAGACAAGTAAGCAAGCAGCATATGGGCTTGTTTGTTCGCTTGTTTTATTGTGGGTATTAAAAGATGGACTCCTAGGTCTCTCTCATGCCACAGAGAAGCCACAAAGGGTGAGGAGTAAAATAATCCCTGCTGTATCTTCTCCATTTCTTTACTCAGTCATCCGCAGATGCTACACATCAAAAAAGTGTCTTAAATGTGTACTTCTATTTTAGACACAGTCCATCTACACAGGGGTTAGGCCACCCGATCAGTTAACTGTCCCATGCAACATGAAAGATCAACTCTTAGCACCAAAACTTCAGAAACTTCATTTTAAATTATTTTTTTTAAAGTGCTACACCAAAGCACACAACATAAAACTTCTATGCCTAAGGGACAACTCAAATGCAGCCAGCCTTCCTCAGGAGACATTGCGAGTGTTTTTTCCATGCCAACTAACTCCCTACAATGAATAAGGGAAGAAACAGTTTCTTACGTAGTTCTGTAATAGCTGTTTCCTTGCACATAACATTGCTGAACACACACTGAAAGCAAACAATGTTTTTAGTAAGTTACTGAAGAAGCTGTTGTTTTTTCTGAGCAGTATAAACTGACTCTACATAATACTAGGAGAAAAAGGCGTAAGAATTTCTCATGGGACTGTGATTTTACTACCAGGATCTGTAACTATAGCTAACAGATGACCTTTGGCAATGGCTTTGCTTCAATACGGAAAACATTTACTCACTGAATAAACAGAACCCAGCTATAAGGCAGCATTCACAGAGTCAAACCGCCACTTAAGATACAGAACTGCAAGGAATTGAAGGAGCTAGCCTAATGATAGTAAACTATCCAGCCCATAAGAGTATTAAATTTAATACTTTGGAAATCTCAAACCAGATTTTCAACTCTGCTCCCATTAAAGTTAATGGCAAAGTATCACTGTCTTCAACAGTGCCAGGACCAGGTCACTGTATTACCCAAAGCTGCTTTCATTAATAAGGAATCCACCCACTCTGAGCACACCATTAAAAGTGCAGGAGGAAAATGAGGGTGTTATGTGTCTTTTCAGCATCCTTTCCATATTTTCATGCCTAATCCAGAAGAGAGACCTCACTGAAAGAAAAAGTTCATAGACAATTACAACCACTTCAGTGACAAATGATCTGATTTTTATGTCTAAGTATGTGAAGTAAGAACCACTCCTGGATCATACAGAAGGAACAATCTACTGTGGTCAAAACAAATGCAGATTCAAAACAGCTCTTCTGTGTTAGTAAAAAGCACATGAACCTAATAGAGTTATTCTAGAAAGATTACAGCCACTTTTCACCAAAATTATCCTCTTGCATTAAGTATTTAAAATGACTATATTCATCAACAGTTTTCTGAATACTAGCCTTAGTCTTAAACTGGATTAAGATCACCAAGACTAGAAAAACAACTAAAGATCAAGACAGTTAAACCCAGTTTTGGTAAAATAACAAAAACCATAAGGGAAGGCTGAATCACAGGGATCTGGCAGCCGTAAAACTTCTGTAAGATAACATTATACACCTCATGGGAGAAATGAGTTCTACAGCAGATGGAAAATTAATGAGATGTTAAGAGAGCCCACACTACCAAAAGCCATGTGAATAACAGTGAATAGCAAAAGTACACAACTCCAAAGCACGAAGCTAAACAAACACATCCAGAACATACATCACTATTATCACTAGACATCAGAGATAAAAGGTGTCTCATTAAGTGCCAATCCTGTTACATGACTGTGGAAGTTAAGGACAAACCTAGCAGCCAGACCCATCACCACTCAGGAGAGACACCAAGAGCATGCTTATTCTTTTACAGGTATGACCCTTTCAGACAGCATAGGTGTTCACGTGTTTTAAAAGGTTTTCATCACTGGCAACAGCAGGAGGATCACACTTTTACTATGTCTCAGTTTTCCCTTTGCGTTTATCCACTTACAGACAAAAAGCAAGAAGAAATCCCAGACTACTAACAAGGTGCAATTCACAGCAAGAGAGGCAAAGGTCTAGCACAGTCATGGTGCTGCAAAGGCGACTTCTAAGACACAAGTAAGAAAACTTCCTATTCCCCTAGGCTATTACATACACCTTACACTGTACACTCTTTTTATACACCACTACAGGGCGCATGTAGCACATTCACCTCCTGATAAAGAAGAAATCAAGGACCATGAATTCTCTCTCCATATTAGTGAGGGACACACACTTTGCAGAAGGAAAAGCATAATCAATTTAACTGTATCAATTTATTAAATGATCTATCAAGGATATGCTTTGATTCCAAAAACGTCCATCAAAACACAAAACTCCTCTAGACCAATAAAGCAATTCAAGCCCTCAGGGAACTCTACCCCACAACTAATAATCTACTACTCAGCATGAGCAGAAAAGGCTCAGCTAGTATGTATCATACACAGGGCTGTTGTAAAGCCACCTGCAAGGCACCCCACTGTGTCCTTGGAGAACTACCTGCTGCCCCAGCCTCTGAACACTTCAAAGCCTCGGATCACCAGGTGTCTGAAAGCAGTTCTCCCAGTGTAAATACACTACCGCTACACCATTACAGCAGGCAGCACAACAGAGCAAAACATCCCCAACATGGATGTACCTCTGGCTGCCAGTTCTGCTTAACGTTGGCATTTCCAGCTATCTATACTGCTCCTCAGCTCGCTCTGAGTCAAACTAGGTGCTGCTGCCAATACTCTGTCAGAAAAATCTGCAATCTGAAGAGAAAACATAGATGCTCACTCTCCCCATTTAGTGCCTGGCCCACAACTTTTCACGTATCACTTACACATAACTCCATGTCTAGACCCAAATTCCAACACAAAGAAAACAGAAGCACACTATACTTGAAGGGCAGCTTCCCATTATGCTAGGTACAAAAAGAGCTGTCTGTGCAGAAGTCTTCAAGCCTTATCACAGAGCATGTATACAAACACAACATACGAGATCGTTTCAGACAGCCAGATTCCCTTTCTCATGTTTCTGTTGCGGGAGAATTTACCTATCTCTCTTCCTTATCTTTATATAACAGTGCATTAATACATAATAGTCTCATTCAAAATCAAAACAGAAAAAGCAACACCGCTTCTACTTAAGATGTAGTGCCATTTGACAACTACCCAACTGCAGCTGCTGAACAATGCATGGATCCGTATAATCTTTGCAGTGCTTTACAACAACACCGCACAATTGCTGAGTATCTGACACACATAACAAACAGCCTTTGCAGCTCCCTGCCACAGCAGTTCAACACAAGTTCCCTCCTATCATCCCTTTTCTCAGTAGCACACATGAGTTTTGTAATTACAAAGACCACACACATAACATGCACCACGCAGAGGCACATGCCACTCTTCTAACAGTGAGGAATTCCTAGATCCCACTTCATATTTTCTCACAAGACCCAAGTGCCACTCTAACTCTCCAGCCCAGGACTTCCCACCATAGCAATGTTTTACCACTAACAGTATGCAAAGTTTTAAGGCAAGGTTAATACAGGCTGTCAAAGCAAACTTAGCACCTCCCAAGCTAGCATTCATAGATTGGTAACACAATTGCTGTCAGTCAGGCCTTAAAACTCCAGCGGAGTTAGGTGCACTCAATACTAGCAGTCTTGTAACGAAAAGTGTACGCCTTCCAAAATGGTTGTGATCATTATGTGATGTCCCTTCCTCAGATGCAATATCCTAAAAGCCCAGGTAAGTCTTTCAAATCACTCAAAGGAGCAATAATTTCACCAAAAGTCACCCCACCCCAGTGAACATAACCGTCACGTGTTACAACCTTCAGTTCTGACCTCTCAGCACCAAATCTGAATGTCAAAACCCTTGCCCAAAAGCACAGAAGTGACCACTAAACTTGCTACTTTGCCAAAATTCTCGCAGTGTAACTACATTACATTCCACTATTTATCATCATCCATCGCCTACCAGCCAGTCCAACTGAAAACCAAAACATGTTCTTCACTTCCTTTTGATAAAATGCTGCACAGCATTACCCATGCTGCTAAGTAAGTGCCACACCTCAGGCCAGCAGCAGCTGCAATTCTGTGGTAAATGATGTACACACCTGAGGTTATGTACTCAGCAACCTCTGTGAAGGCACTCTGGGATCCATCTCAAACACAACAGGAATCCATTGGGAGGAAAAGCCCTTTCTAAACCTAAGATCCCCATCATTCAGCCAGAGCAATGGATATTGGCAAAATGTGTTTAACTTTAAAATAACATTTGTTTAGCAAAGATAGAATAAGGGTCCATCTAATTTACAGAACTATACTCCATAATCCATAAGTATTAAATCTTTCATTTTCAGAACTGATGTGAAACCCTGTAAATCTTACAAGTACTTTTCATCTGCAAATGTTTTCAGTTCTTCTCTCAGACACTCTGCATGTAGGAGTATGATGAATTGATAACCCCTCCACGAATAAATGAAAAATCATCTTGGGAGCCAGTAAAGTGTGGAGAAAATCATGCTCGGAATTCCTTACTCATGGAAAACAGTGACCAAACTCTCTTTGACATCAAGGAGAGCCTGGATTTCACCCAAGATCCCTACAATACAATTGTCAAAGCTTCAGATCTTGTCTCAAAACACAGTCTGTCCACGTGCCCAAGCAATTTGTGAGAAAGGAATGCCCTGAAGCTATAAATGGAAACTACTCCCTGCACAAGTTATAAATGGAAACACACTCCCTTCTCACCAGGAAGCAAAGCACATGGAACATTCAGCACAAACCACTTCTGCAGATCTACTGACCAACAAGGCTAAAAAGTCAGGTCAAGACTGAGCAGGAAAAATAAAACAGCTTCAGTATCTGACATTTGATTACAGTAAGACCCGGAATCGTGAAAAGGAGTTTTTGCAAAGGAGGAGCAAGCAGAAATGCAATGGAACAACTGCTTAAGAACTACGAAAGCGCTAGCCAGCCATGCAGGTAACAAGGACATGACTGAGTTTGAGGTAAACATTACAAATGTACTTAATACAGGTTTTGAAGAAGGCGGCATGTACATTACCAGGCTTTTATAATGGCCCTGCCTTATATTAACATCTACTGTAGCTGCTGTAATGTGCTACCTGGAAAGGGACAGAAACTAACAAGCTGCCAGGTGACAAAAAAAGGATCACTTTCAGGCGCCAATAATCTTAAACCCTTCCGCAAGCCTCTCTCAATACCATTCTTCTGTATTTAGACATAAGCTCAAAATCCTGAGCTATATCTGCAGCCATTTTTCATTCAATTATCTTTCATGAATAAAATATTCAGAAGTGACCTATGATTTCAGAAAACAGAATCTCTGGGAACACACTTGGATATCCAGGGGCTAACTGTGGAACTGCTGTGTACAACTTTCACTGATAACCTCTTGCTCACTGCTTCAAATATGCTATTTTGGCCTCATGTCTAAATGACAGTTTAGAACTCTGATTTTAAGGGGACGCAGCTTAAGGATTTACAGCAGTTAGGTTGAAGCACATAGAATAAATACTTTGTGGGGCTTGAAGCCTGCACTTGCCTTTTGGGAAAGAACCAAATCAGAGGGCAAAAAAAAAGTCATGAAAAAAGTAAGGGTTCCGTCTTTAAGGTGCAAGGCTTTAAAATACTGCAAATAATATATAACCACCCACACTAAAATATCTGACATAAGTCAGTAAATACATGTATGTACTCAAAGACTGCAGCCATGTAGTTAAGCTTTCTTCTGTCCTGTATTTCAACCCTAAACGAAAATGATCCTCCCTTCTGTCAGCTCACAAAAGGAGAGTGCCTCTGAAGAACTACAGGTACACATATCTTCAGCATAATACATTTTTAGTGCTTAGGATATGAGGTTTATTTTGCTGTAACTTTCTGACTACCAAGGAAACTGGCTCAGTTCAATTAACAGAAAACAGGTTTTGTATGTTCATTTTTTTCCATAACTTCTATTATTAGTAGCATTATTATTATTACCTTACAAATATCCAGGTTCCTGAGTTCAATAATATAGAATGTGTAATTCTTCATGCCAAAATATCTTCTGGGTGATGCTAGTCTACATGCTGGAGTCTACCCCAGTCAAGCATCCTCATTCAGGTTACTCCAACCACATTTATCCAGTGACACTCATGATCAACTTGAGACACCTGATCACACAGTCTCCTAAAGCACAGTATGAAAACTCATCTGCAGAACTGAAGAAACCCAAGAGCTGGAGGCCAAATTCTCACTACACGAGATGAGGGAGAGCAGTGCTGAGCTGTAAGCTGGAGGACCATTGAGTTCAGTATGATGGGAATGCAAGAAGTGCACGGAAGGGTCAAGAGATGCCACTGACTGAAGGGAAGCAGATGCTTGGCAACAGGATTTCAACTAAGTGTTGATTACAATTTCAACTTTTCAACAAGAAGATGGCTGTCTGAAGTGCTCAGAATAGTCTATTTAATTGTTTTCTGACTCTGGAAACTCTAAGAAGGAAGAACAGCTAGCGAGAAAACTTAAAGCCTTCAACACAGAGCCCAGAAATTTTTGCCTTTCATTTTTTTAGGCAACAAAATTTGCTTCCCCTTCTAACACCCATACACTGAAATTAACATTGTCAGAGTAATCAGTAACTCTAATAAAGACTACTAAACAAAAGATTAAATGAAGGTGAGACCTGTTAGAGGAGATCTTTGCCATTCACACATAGTTGCAAGGAACTACTGGTATCCCTGTAACAGGAAAAGTGGAAAGGGCCTGAGCGTTGTACTCAGTCAAGTGTGAGCGACAGAAAGACTCAAGACACTATCCCTACACTATATCTCAGCTTCTGATTATTAATCCTTGATCTTTTTGAACATGTGTATTATAACAGAATGAATACACAGGAGCCTGTACCTAAATCTGACCACTAACTTCACAAGGGGAAAAAAAAGCCCATAATCAAATCAAGGGAAAAGAAGCCTAATGAAAGGGAAGCAGTATATATTTCAATCAGTACTTGAAAATACTTTTAAACTGCCTTTTGCCATGTAACTTATTCAACAAATTGTTAGGCTTTAACACAGGCAGATTCTAAAAGAGCAAGGATTTGTTTTTCTTTTCCTAACTGATTTCCTTAGACCTTGATCTCTGTAACAGATGAAAATACAGCTTTTTGGAAAACATAATTCTGTGAGTGGACAGCTCTATTCCAGATTGCTATATATCAAATGACATTGCAAACAAGCACCATAATCAGCAACAGATCAGTCAATTGTATCTCTGTCAGAACTTCAATTCCAAAATTATCTGCTTCATATTTTACCTGGTAAAACCCTGTAACACAAGGCACTTAAGGGGATCAAAGTGTAAAAGTAAAAATGAAAACACCAGTATTATCAAAATGAAACACTATTATACAAAGCTCCTAGGGAATGAAAAAAAAAAAAAGATAAAGCAAAATTATAATGAAAGCCCATTTGCAGCTGCCTGTCTATCTTACAAGTAAAAACACACCTTTGTTTTGGGGAAGTATGCATTACATTTGAGGAAATACACCAACTTCTATTTTCAAAACCCCAAGTAATCTTCTAACCCAGAAAAAACAGGTCAGAATCACCATTTTTGTCTTCCAAAATCCCCCAACTGCAGGTAGCTCTCCAAAACCAAGCCAAGTCCCACACCTCTTAAACAGATTTTACTCAATCCTCACTTGGACTAACTCCTATCAGCTTGCTAGCTCTCACCTCCTTCAATCCTTTCAGTACTACTTCATGTCAGCAACAGTTTGCCTAGGGTTTTCAGGGTGCAGATCTGGCCAGATCTGAGCAGACTCCCATGCAGCACAGACACACCTAAGAAATGCAGGTGAAAGAGTCACCTGTGCAGGGCCACAGCGTAGCACAGGGCTACCTTCTCAGAGCAAAGCTTTCAGAAGCAGCTGGAAAACCTCCCTGATCATTTTCTGTTACACTTCAAACTGAAGTCTCATAAAAGACAGATCAAATCAAAACCAGGGAAATCTCTCTGACAACTGGCTAGGCTGCACTATTGTCAGGTACAATCAGCTTGCTTATTTGGGTGAATGAAACACCCTGGCACGTTTCCCAAACTGCCATTTTACCTGCCTCTCTCCCCCTTCCCCACCCCCTTTTTTTTTTTGTCCTGCTTAATGGAAGATTACCAATCTCTGGAATCCAAAACACCATTAAGAGCTCAATGTTAGTTATGTCAGTACAGAAACAGTTAAAAAACTAAATACATTCTGTATCCAAATTACTGATCTACTGAATTCAAGTTCTTCAAAGTTATTCCTCAAATAAGATAATCTTCAAATGAAGAAAGGGACAACTTTTATGCACCATCAATCTTTTCTACTGAAGTTTGAAGCAATATACTTTTCCACTGCATAAGAGAGTACGAGAATCCTAATGCAAACTTCTATTAGATACTAAGCTGTGGACAATGTCAGCAGATGTCTCCATGCAAATTCTGTCCTTGTAATGATAAATTTCGCTGCTTGCAAAGGTTTTAAAGAAGACAGCCTACTTCTTCACTTGTTTCTCTTACCAGCTAACACTGTATAGTCAATGCAGAGGGGGGGATCCCGAATCTTCTGTCTACCTGCACTCAGAATGACTAAATCCTTATAATACCCATTTCCTACCAGTCCAACCAATATGCAAAATGCCTCTGTCAGATAAAACACTGCATTAAAACGTTTTTTCAAACTCATAAGCTACTGCACTGTACAACAAAGGAGCACTTACTGCCATTGTCGTCAGAATCTTCACTGCTGCTAGGAAGCTGACGTCGTTTCATGATCTCCCCAGGAAACAGCAGGCAGCCTGCAAAGCAATGAGACAGCACTTAACCCAAGATAATAATACACAGTCATCAAGTTGTGTTTCTGATGGCATTCGAGGATTGCACACAAAGGAAAACAAACAACTTTAAACAGCATCTGAAATATGAACAGCGACTCTCTCAGGGATGCTTAATTAGGCAGTCATCAGATGAGCAAGTGAACAAGACTGGAGAGTATCAATGACAGCCTCACCACTTTCACCCCAAGCAAGAGCATATTTTGTTCTGAGAGGTCTTAAAATCACTAAATAGCTGCAGTCAATGTGCTTGACTCCCCCTGCCCATTCTAACACTGGATTTGGAATACAGTAACATTTGTACTGCTTGCGTAAATATTTGCTTTGGCTAATATGGCACTGGAACCATTTTATTCCTGTTTAAAGTGCCAGATTTACAAAATCAAAGTTTGAAGTCATCCACATACATATGTGTGTGTATTTATATATATACATATGAAAGAAGTATCAGCAGTAGCCAGCCAAGTTTTCCCACATTAACTCAACATGCATCACCTATGCCTTGGAAAGCACAACTCTCTCCAGTGAAAGTGCTAATTCCTCCTGCAGGCACATTTCTAGCACCATGCCCAACACTGTTCTTCAGGAATCAGACCACCAACTGATTGCACAGAAGCTCCTATAAACTGCCAGACTTCTACCAATATTGAGTTCAACTGCACATAAGCCAGTGACGTAAAGACAAAAAGTTCAGTATCTTTTTGACTGCTATTCACAGGGTGTTGATATTTTCACAAGTATTCTCTGCGGAATGAAATCAAATTCAGAAAAATTGAAGAAGCTGTAAATAGCTGGTCAGCAATTACATGTATAAAGCTATTAAAAGGTGTAAGCTGAAGAGCAGAAAAAACATGACAAGTGTAGAAAGGCACATCCACCATGAGTTAAAATGACAAGGATCCTAGATGCAGATCAAATCCCTTGATTCTGTGCTTACCACATATCAATCACAACTATCAATAAGGTCTGAGTGTTCTGCTAGCAGCAAAGCCCTCATATATACCTCAGAGGCACAGATTTGGAAATCATGATGCTGAAATACTTCTTTGCTTCTAGGGAGGTGGGGAAAATCCAACCTCATTTTCACACTGAGTTGCGATTTCTTAGAAAGCCTTCAGCAAAACTCTTTTCACTGAGCCGCCTTCTTTTACATTATACTTGCAAACAGAGGTGGAGGAAAGCCTCCCTCCCAGAGAGTTACTTTCCAGAGTGGGATTTAACACCGCTATCTGTGAAACTTTAAACAGTTTCGAGCTGCAGACTTCACTCACTGAAGGTAAACTGAATGGTTCACTTCACCAAAACCTTTTGTTATCATTTCATAGAGTAGAACAGATAACGTCTAACGCCAGAGAATAAAGAATCATAAATTACAACCTCTTACAGTGCTAGAAGAATTCTCTCCAAAAGAATTGCTTCGAAGCAGACCAGAACTCTTGTGTGTATGGCAGACAGAAATGCTGCCAATGAATAAATACACAGATCACCCTGGACCATCAAAGTCATCTGAATACACATCTGGTATAAATGTACTAGGTCCAGAGCCAAGTTCTGACACAATCACTTATCACAGAAAGCCAACATTCAGGTCCAGAACAGGCCAAGCCTGAAAAATCAATAAGCTGCTACAAAGCCAAAACCAGGGGGATAAATATCTATTCTGTAAGCTACTTTTTCTAGTAGTTCATATACTTGTCCTATAATTGAAAGAAATATTAGCAATAGCAATGTAAAAGAACACCCTCACTTAGAATGGACATATTTCTCATAAACAGTGTAAAGAGGATATGGAAGAAAACAAAAAAATAAGTTATCTCACAAATGTAGCAGGGATATTCCTGGTCAAAAATCTTCATTTCTTGGTTCATTCCTGCATGATCTGAAAAGTACTATGTACCATAGTGCAAAGTAGCACAGTGTATATATACTGAGCCACACTCATGACCTTGCAAGGAGTAAGAAAATTTGACATCCTACTGCTCCACATCTTTCTGGATACGTGTATTTTGAGTTCATCTTTTTCCAGCCCTACTCTCTGCAAATTCACAAAATAAGGAAAGACTAGGAAGCTTCTCCTTCCTAGCTGGTATTTAAAAAAAAAACAACCCAACAAACTAAACAGTTTTGTTGTTGCTATTGTTTAAAGGAGAGAGTGGTATTCACACCTCACAGTCCAAACACTCTCCATAGTTCTGCAGGAAAAAAAGAGAAGACAGAACAGAAGCCGCCTTCCTGAAGTACAGAATATTAGGTAAGACAGCTAATTTCCTTGCCCACTCTAGTCAGGTTTCTGAAGTTGGCCTGTGAAAGGCCTGTGTTCTCAAAAATAACAGTCAAAGAAATACACCATCTGACAAAGCTTCTGTGAGATTCCTTTATAAAAAGCGGGAAGGGGGAGAGGGGGGAGAGTTAAAATCCAGGGATCTCATTTTCTCATCCTTGAACCTGAGTTTACAGGGAGCTAAATCACACATGGAAAAAGCAGCATTTGGCTCCTTAGAGCAAGTCGCAAACCTCCCAAGATCAATCCCCTGGAACTTTTGCTATTATAATAAAATGGCTTTTTTCAACTTCTGAAATAATTTTACACTGTTCCCACCAGATGTTCATATCCACAATTCAGAAAACACATTCTAGAGATAACACTAGAACAGCTAATAAGAACTACAAGCACACAGACTGAAATGCAGCTGTCCTCTAGGGTACCACAGTGCCTCTACCTCAAAGACTACTGGTTTCTATTGGGCAATAATGACCTCAAAGTCACACAAGAACTGCATTCAAAATAAACCCAGTGATGGTTAGGTGCAGACTGAGGCTACAGGCTTTCCTTGCTCAACCACATTTTCCCAGCATGTTTAGAGAATACTGTGAATTCAAGTAACACCTTTTTAATCTTCAAGAAGTGAAAAACAAACAAACAAACAAACAAACCTATAGTAACTCTTTTCATTAACTAAAAATAAGGAGGTATCACTATTATACTGAAAAAGGCAGAATGGAAGAGCTATAAAATTTTCAGTATAATTATTTATTTCATTCTCTTTCCTTTGCTTACCTGAGGTTTGAGTGCCAGAAATATTACTGCCCTTTTAATTTCTTGCCCTTCACAGCCATGAAAATGTTATTTTTCACTTGACTTTATTCTGATCCACACTTACTATATCCAGGTGCATATACAATGCATCTGGTCCAACTCTGAGCTCATTAAAACACATTCTGAAACTAAAGTACACCTGTCAATTCCAAACAGTCAGAAGTAAATGCAGGTTCATCAAGACTGACTGTACTACAGCTAGTTTAATGGCACATACTGGCTGTGATCACTATAGTTGTAAGCAAAATAAGCATAAAAAGGGTGAAATATTTAAGACAAGCTTTAAAATTCATACCAATAGTAAGTAAAAACTATGCACCAGGTCTGCAGCACTTGCAGGACAGGAAGAGACCACCCAGGTTACCAGCCGTAATTCCCAACAACCGCATGCAACCATGTAATTGCTGTTTAGGCCACAAGTTTCCACAAAACATTCACTGCACCCACTCATGCTTCAGAATAACCTGCCAACCCCCTTCGCAAAATGAAGCAAGGAAGCAGCCAACCAAGCACTGCCCTGAACCCTGTATCTCCCACCACAAACATTTCTGCAGAGTTTTTCCCAAATTCTTACCCCAAAAGGGCATTTACCCATACACTGTTCACCTGCACAGTGAGCCACGCCTGGGAAGATACAAGAGTCCAGCAGCCCTAGGCTGCTGCATCACCAAGCCAAACATTTCCCAAGGCTTCAGTGACACATGTAAATACCCCAACAACTTTGGCATGTTGTTTCAGTTTCATTTCTTGAAAAGATAATTGCTTCTTCACTTTAAAAGCACCCGTTCAGAAATCAGACAGACCAATGCACAGCATGCTGATAGTTATTTGCTGATAGTTATTTCTCGTGAGGACGCTATTATAACATTTACCCATTTATTGGGGGGAAAGGGAAGAGAGGGAGAGGAATGGACACACAAACAACAACAAAACACACACACGGACTCAGACAAATGCCAGCCTTCAACCACAGTCATCAGTGGCTCTTCCATCCTTTCTCATCATGCTAGCTCTGGAAGCAAAGTTTTACTCATTGATTAGGTACAAACTTCAAACATACAAGCATAACTCTGGATTTACACGGTACATTTTTAAAGGTAAGATGACACTGCGTGAAACATTTTTTCTGGCTACTGCATTTTGGAGAAAGCACTAAACCTTTTCTAACATACTTGTAAAATGCTATGCAAATGAAATGACTGGATGATATTCATACAATCAACATTAGGCCACAAAATCACATTTGGATCTACATACCCTTGTGGAGGTGAGCAACGAACATCTAATTCTACACAAGTAACTAGACACAGTTAGGAATACAGACATTGCTGTCCACTTTCAAGTATCTGCTGGCAGATGCAGTACAGTGGGTTAGAACTAGCAACATGACACGGTACAGCAAATTCACCGGTCACTATTTTTACCAGTAGGCATTATCATGCTCCTCCGGTCATAGCTCTGTGAGAGAAATTTAAAAGAATCAACAAAAGCCACAAACCATGCTGGCAGTAACATCAAGATCCTTCTTCTTACTTTTATTTCTTCCACACTGAAGTTCCAGGAGTTGCACAGGTTAAGAGTGAAAAAAAATCCAAATCCTTATTCCTAACTTCTTCAAAGCAGAAATCCCCCATAAAGCTGGCACAGCAGCACACCCATGTGCAAGACATCACAGAACTTTTTATTTTACTACTGCACACTAAAGAACACCATACACTTTTTCCTCTCTGTTTGACCTCAGTAGAGAGACACGATCAAATAGGAAGATGTAAAGTGTGTCACTCTTTGTTATGCAAACAGCTAAACAGAACCAGATTTTGAAAAATAATTATACATGAAAAAAAATCTGTATCCTCGGGTCAAAGGTTTTACACAGCACAACTCTTACTGAAGTATTTTCAAGGGCTGTATAAACCTCTGCGTAAAAGGGATGTATAATTGAAGCCCTGACAGACAATTAACTGTAACCATGTTAACGTGTGCAGCTACAATGAACTGCACTGAACAGCTGCAGAGACAGAATGGGAAGAAAGCAGAATTATGACAGATGTACATCCTAAAGATAAACTGAAAAACTGGCTTTTACTGAAAGTAACCCGCTAACTGCAATGAAACTAAGACCTAATTATCTCTAGTAAACAAGAAATCACTTCAAAACACTTATTGTACAAATGGAAGTGTGACATAGTCTTAATGACATGGATAGTAGATGAAGACATTTGGCTTGTATCTTACAAACAGGTAAAATCCATGTAGAACTTTATTATTCCTCTTTAATCCCTAGGAAAGCTTCGATAGCAATGTTTCATTGTCACAAAGAAACAAAAAGACTTCTTTAATTAAACACTGCAATACTACATAGCGCAGTCCACAGTATAAAAGAGCCACAGACCTTGAATTTGGAGAAAAAAAATCTTCAAGTCTCATGAAACAAGAAAGTATGTCCCAATGCCAAGAGTGTTCTCCACAAGGAATATTCCTGCTGACTTCAGCATACCTATTCAAAATTTGACAAGGAAAGGCAGAAGCACAATTTGGATATAACAGCCCAACACTTTTCAGCAAGCCACATGCTTATTTATGCACCTGCCCAAGTCAGCTCATAACATTACCCTACAACCCAGGCAGTGGCAGGAAATTATTCCCAATCTGTGCTGGTGAAACTGACTGCCCAAAACCTTGAGCAAAACCTTGATAAACTGGGCTCCATGAATTGATTCAACCCACCCTGCACCCATCGCAGTTCATCTCTTCTATACAGAAAAAGCTGTCAGCTTGGTCAGCTGCAGTTGAAAACAGGAGTGCGAAGCAACAGTACTAACCACATGTAGAGAACATTTGAGGAAAGACTGGAAGGGTTTGTTTGGGGTTTTTTTACAGTATTCTGTGAACTGGGAATGAAACCAGAGAAGCTAGAAGGGAAATCTGCAGCTGTGAGGGGAAAGTGGAGTTTATTATTATTATTTTAAACATATGTATTAAACATAGCTTAAAAGCAGGGAGCGAGTGGTATCTGATGCCACAGGGAAAATCCTGCCACTAAAACATACAACCCTTGCTGTTTCAACAATATCCCACTGAGTGTGAGAAACCTCTAGAAATAGAATCATAACAAGCATATTTTGGCATAACTTTTATGAAGGTTTTAGGTTTGCAAGTGTGGGCAGCTTTTGACTTACTACTTAAAAGACAGCGCCTGCTTAAAAAGGAAATTATTCCAAATCACAGCTAAATCTTCCTCTAAAAAAAAAAACCCAAAACCCAGGCTGGCATAAAAGCATCGTCCTGCTTTTATGTTAAAGTGTCAACAAAAATGTGTTGCTAAATGCTATCAGAATTTCTAACAGTACCTAGCAGCTACCAAGAAGCAGCAATCTATTTTTAATGCTTGTGTGTGGCCACACAAACCAGTCATTTGCATGCACTGAAGAAGGACTTTTTACAAGGGCATGCAGTGACAGGACAAGGGGGAATGGCTTTAAACTGACACAGGGGAAGTTTAGATTTGATATTACGAGTAAGTTCTTCCCTGTGAGGGTGAGGCCCAGGCACAGGGTGCCCAGAGAAGCTGTGGCTGCCCCATCCCTGGCAGCGTTCAAGGTCAGGCTGGACAGGGCTTTGAGCAACCCGCTCTAGTGGAAGGTGTCCTTGCCCATTGCAGGGGGTTGGAATAGGGTAAGTTTTATAGTCCCTTCCAACCCAAACCGTTCTATGATTCTATGTCACACATGGCCAGTCCTTGCTGGGCTACTGACAGGTCTCAAAATCTTGCGGACTTCACCGACAGGCGAATCTAACAAACTTTATTCTCATAAAGCCGTCAGCAGAGGGAAGAGACGGAGGGAGAGGCTAGTGAGAGGACGCCCTAGTCCGGAAAGCGCGGCCTTCTGCACCGCCTTTCAGGTGAGCTGTGCCTCTACAGACGCTGAGGAGCTGGCGGCGCAGCCAGGGGCCGCCTTTCCTGCGAGTGAAGCCGGGGCTCCAAGAATAAATTCAAAACCGGCGCCTACCGCCCCGCGCTCACCGGCTCTCTGCCGGCCGGGCGCCGCTCGGGGCGGCTCCTTCCTCCTCCTCCTCCTCCTCCTCCTCTGCCCCCTCAGCTCCCGGCCCGGCGGGCGGCGGCTGTCCCACCCCGGAGCCGCCGAAGCACGGCCAGCGGCGGGCAGAAGGAAGCGCAGGAGCGGCCTCCCTGCACCTCCCCCGCGGGGTGGCACCTTCCCGGGCAGCGGCACGGCCTCCAGCTTCCACTCGAAACGGCCCGGCTCGCCCCCTCGTCCTCCTCTCGGCTCTCTCTGCCCCTCCTCTCCGCCACCAGCCGCACCAATCCTCTTGGCCCCGGGCACGAATCAAACTTGGTACCCCCAGCCCCGCTGCCTCTCCCCAAAAGGCCTGGCACTGCCCGAAACGGCTAAAGCACCTTCCCGACCCCTCCATCCCCATCTCTGCGCTGCGGCCGGGGAGACTGGACAGCGGTTCGGCGGACGGAGCAGCATCAGCAACACGAACGGGACTTAAGCTCATTTTGTGTCTGACTCTCCTCCCACTCCCAGACAGTTCTGGAAACTGTGTATCACCTCTTGTCACAGGAAACCAACCAGCAGGCGGTGCAAACAAACAAACACCCTCTGCCTCCACCCTCCCAAAATAACGACCGCCCCACCGCCTACCGCTAACGAACGGGCGGGCGCGAACGGCAGGGGAAAAGCAAAAAATAAAAATTAAAACCCAAAAACGGCCTCGGAGAGCAGGCGGATACCCGAGCCCAGGGATCAGAAGGGTGGCAGCAGCAGCCGGGCGGCTTTGTCTAATTTCATCAAGTGGAATACCGCTGGAGCTGCCCTCACCTCCAACGGGAGGCCAAGGCCAGGCCGCCGCAGGGCACAGCGCGGTTACCTCAGCACAGCTCCTTCCCGCCTGCCGGGCACTGGGATCGCGGAGCCACACAGACCGGCGTCCGACCAACTTCTGGCGTTTGCCGCGGCTCTCCGGCGCAACAATTCTTGCTCTGTTACGTTCGCGTTTCAACACCGCCAGTGACGTTTCCTTCCCTCGTCAACAAACTCGGGCAGAGCCACGCTGGTCACCCCGGCAGCGCTCCGTCCTGCCCGGAGCCCCGCCGGAGTTTGCACACTTCACACCATCCCGTGCCCGTTCCCGTTCTCGCCCGCACCCGCCTCCCCGGGGCCGCCCTGCACCTGCCGGCCGCAGCGCCGCCGCCCCTGCCCGGCGGGGCTGATCGTAACACGTACACTCCCGGGCTCCGCAACTTGCTCCGCAGCGGGACACGTCGTGCGCTCGCCGGGGCACAGGGGCTGGGTACGGGCGCACCTCTGGCGACCCACCGGCCGCTGTCCGCCTCCAGCGGAGCTGCCACCGGTGCCGCCACCGGTGCCCTAGAGCACTCCCTCCCGCGCTCAGCCAGTGCACGGCTGGCCGGCTGCGGCGCAAAACAACTTGTGCTTAATTTCACCGATGAGCAGTTTTTATGCTTTCCAAGCATTTTTTTTCTACAAGCGAAAGCCAAGTGCGCCCGGGGGGGTCAGTGTAGTTACACAGCTGCTTGTGCACACCCTGCACACCTCCCCCACGCACACGCTCCCGGCAATGGAGCTAGTGGACATGTGGGTAACACGGTGACAGGCAGTGGCCATGGCTCCCCCCGCCCCCTTCCCACACATCACCATCCGAGCAGGACCTGCGCTCTACTATTGCCATCTGTCTACCAAGTTACTCCAATGCTTCCCGCTTCCCGCGGCGGGCGACGTCCCCGGGGCTCTCTCCCCGGCGCAGCCCGAGGCGCGGGGCCGGCGCCTCAGCTGGCCGCAGCACCTCGGGAGCTACGCTGTCCTCGCCTGCGGCGGCGGAACAAAAAGCCGGCAGCCGGTGTCGGCACCGGCGCAGCCTCCCCGCCCTGTTCCCACCGCCCCGTTCCTCCCTCCCGGCCCGGCACAAGTTGCTTGTGGGATAGCGGAGCCGCAAGTCGGCCGCCTCCCCTCGCCCCACACCGAGCCGCGCGGCTCTTGGCGCCATGTTAATGACGTACTATCTTATTTCCACTAGGCAGCGACCTTCGGCACCGAACTGCTCTCCCGCCGCCTCCGGAGCGACAAAAAAACCCATCAAATATGGCTGTGCTGGCGGCTTCCCCCGGCTGGCGCAGCGGCGGCGGGCACGGTTACCTGCTGGCGGCGGCGGGGCGGCGGCGGCGGCTAGGGCGGGTAGCGCGGCCGGGCTCCCCCTGCGCGGAGGGCTCGGGGCCGCCTCATGAGTTCGGCGCAGCGCCGGGGAGCGGGCGCGGAGAGCGGCTCGCGGCGCCACACACACTACAGACACACAGAGACTCCCTCTGACTGACGTTTGTACTTGTTATGGAGGAAGGACTCCGTGAATCAAACTCGTTTCTGGGTCACTGCTGCCACAGGGGGGAGCTACTTTAATCCCCTGCCAAAACTGAAAGGCTGGGGGGGGGGGGGGGGATGGTGTCGGCGCCCGGCCGGGGGGGGGGGGACCCCGCGGGCCCCCCTACTCCCCCTTGCCGCCCCGAGCGGCCGCCCGCCCCGCCGC